>JAQGAI010003954.1:0-10085 GCA_034696905.1 Lepidocyrtus violaceus
CTGTGTGTGTATAAAGCTAGTATACAGCGATGGAGCATAACATGGCCTTGACGAGGATGACTCGCTGTTTTTGAGAACATTGAAGTGGGATCATTGCTGGAAGATTCTGAGGATGAGTAGATGTGATAGCGAGCGATGATTGCTGGACACAATGACCATACCAACATGAAAGTCAAGTTCTGATACTTGTTATCTTCATGTTATTCAGAGATCAGTATCATTTCGTATGTTGGCTCAGTCCGTTCAATTTTTGCCAAACTCACCCATTAAATTAAAGAATAATAATTAGGAATTGCTACATAATATATATATTTTTTAAACTTCATTGAAATGGGTTCACCGGCGGAATCAACTTCATGTGGGGAAGCTTCCCCAGAGTTGACGATGCAGTTTAGGGAAATTTTGAAATCCAACGGGATCAGTGATCCAGTCTCGGAGATTATCGTCTGCAGCTCTGGTCTAAAGGGAGAGAATTTCGGGGGTCTAACGCAATACGTCACGGTGAACTTTTGGAACAGTGATATAAAGCCATTGAATTTGTTTGTCAAGAAGGCACTGGATGCTCCGGAATTCAAGAAGCTGATGGAGGAGTGGGGAGCATATAAAAAGGAGTCCGCCTTCTTCATGAGATATTTGCCAGTGGCAAGGGACTATTGCAAAAGAATGGGGTAGCGTGAGAAAATTCTCAGTAAACTAAATGTATTGCAAGAAACTAATTGATGAAATGAAATGAAATTATAATTTGGACATTTTTTTTCATTAAAATCCAGACAGGAAAGTCTAATGTCAGTTTACCCAAAATGTTATTACGGAGATGAGAGCATGATTGTGCTGGAGAACCTGGTTCTAGGAAGGGAATTCATTTTACTGAAAAAAGAGGAGCTACAGGATTTTGATACGGCCATGTAAGTTTTATGTAATTTGAACATATAAGTTTAGAATGTCAGTTAGTTAACGTTTTAAACTAAGGAAATGTTGTTTTTCTTAGATTTGCCCTCAAAAACTTAGCCAAGCATCATGCCATCTCCCATGCAGTTATTAAGGAACTTGGCGGACCAAATAAGTTCTTCGATATGTTTCCTGAGTTCAAAATTGAACCAGTTACAACGACGCCTTTCAAGGACATGTTTAGTCCTCTTTTCGAAAACGGAGTTAACACAAATATTGATATTCTTGAGGTGAGGTAAATGGGATAGTTTAGTTTAAATATTTTTACTCCATCGAAAAACCCCAAAATGAATTTTAAATGACATGTCAGTTTCATAATTACAGAAATGTAATGTAGAAGGCAGCCAGTCGGCAATTGCAAAGTTGAAATCTCTCCAGGGCAAGCAGTTTGATCAAGTCTTGGAGGTCCTCAAAACCACCCCTGACGATTTTCTTGTATTAAATCATGGGTAAAATTGATGAGGGGTTTTTGCATTGTTTTTACATTAAATTTGTTAAGACTTTAAGCTTAATTTGAAATCATCGTCATTAATATTATTCTTAAGGGACTATTGGAACAATAACATGATGTTTCTCAAGGACAAGGGAACGGGTAAAATTGTGGATCAAGTCGCGGTAGATTTTCAGGGCTTACGCTATGCCTCTCCATGTGTGGACATCGGCTACTATTTGAATTCTGTGAAGCCAAAAGTTCGTCGGGAAAGGATACGGGAATTGCTCAACGCCTATTTGGAAACATTGAATGCGGTGGGAAATGAGTTGGGTCACCCAATTAATATAACATATGAGGTGAGAAATACATATAATTCAATCCAGTTTAATTTAATTACAAATGTTTCGTAAGGTAAACTGGATTGTTTCTTTTTATATTGTTGCCGTTTTTTAAGGAGTTAGAAGCCGACTTTTGCACGCACTTTCACTACGGCTATTGGTTTGGCCTGGCAACCACGGGACCTGGCATGGAGATCATGAAGGACTTTGACGACGATGACATAGCAGACATGGGAAAGATGTTGGAGAAATGGGACCAGCTAGTGACAAAGTGGGTGGAGGAGCATCCGGAAAAGTGCAGGGACATGGCTGTAGGTATCATAGAATACCTTAAGGATTACGACCGATTTACCAGTGGAAGGGTTTCCAGTTAACAAGCCATATTAACTGTAATTAAATAAATGATAGATTTGTTGATCCATATTTTCGCAGCGATGTGATGTAATCCGATGGTAATTTAGTTTCTCCAATATTTAATTTTGGTTAAAAATGAGCTGTGTCTCATCCTTAATTTCCACTACAGTTAGACTCCCCATTACGGAACTGTACTAGGACGATGATGTACGTTGTGATTGCTCCGAGGATCTAAAATGTTAATTAAGCATACAAAATAAAATAAAAACAGCTAAATAATGAATTGCATTAGCCTTAGCTTTGAACGAAATAATTACGCTTTACAGTAGTTAAAATTGTCCTGTTCAATCGGAAATAATTCCCCGGCCGAATTTGCAAAGGATGGACCAAGCTTTTGTTAAACTGCATCTGAATCTGAAATTTTTATTAACATTTTATTTTGTAACATTGCTACTAAAGTGCAAACAAGGACGATATACGCCGAGCCAAGAAGTTTTTTTTACCTGTCTTTGCAAAAAAACATCATCAGGAGCAGCAAATCTCATATTTTGCAAGGAGCTCATGCAACACTTTCCCTACAAAATAAATAAACAAGTTACATAATATTTTCATTTATATTTTAAATTAAGGATTTAAAAGCGACTTCTTAATTGTTAAACACTCACCTGCGATTCCAACTCATCTGCGGCATTGCAAATAACGTAAATCATCACGCCATACAACACCCCCGATATAGCAAATGTAACGAGGATGATATATCGAAAGGTCATTGAGGTTGCCCAAACAATGACCTGAAATATATTAGCAAATTCGATAACAATATAGCTGAGAAACTCCGCCACCATATAGGCTCCGAATGTTCGATTGAACTTGTCCACCATCCCTTCCAAGTTTTAACCGCTTCCATGTGAACAGCTGTTTTGTTGGAGTTGGAGGATACAGTTTGAGGCGCTGTTGTTGGTCGTGATTGGGGTAACTGGCCACAAAGTAATATTCCGCCCAACTTGAGACAATAAATCATCCCGACAATCCACAACCGCCCAATCATCCGAAGCATTACGGAGAGCATCCAAAAGAGAGTGTGAAGCGGCAGCATGAAGGTCACCCACTTTGGAAGGCTCTCCAAATCCAACAACGTTACCGCCGTAAGTCCCGCAGCTGCATTAAGTATTGAGCAGAAACAGATGAATGAGCGGAGATGCTTTAATCGCTTGATGGATAAGTCCAGAAAAGCCTCCATCACTTGTCTGGGGCAATCTGATACAGAGACCGTTTGAAAACGGGTGAAAGCAGTGGTGAGGAATTCATTCAGCTCCTGTTGAAACCGGATGTAGTGATGACGGTTACAAGTCATTATGATCATATTAGCCAAGTCTGCACAGCCAATGGTTATCCCCCACAGGGCTTCACTGAAATATTCGGTGCCACTTTTGGAATCAAATCTATCGTCGAAATCATTTTCCCCGATGAGGTACACCAAGCCGAGAAGCCGTTCAATGCAGAAACGGACAATCATAATGAGGAAAGGAGCTCCAGAGAAGGAAAAATAAAGTTGGTTGTTTTGGGTATCCAGGGAAAATGGGGTGTAGCCGATGTACTTACTTGGGATCAGGGAGACGCTTGAGAGTTGGGACAGTTTTTCTTGGAAACGGCGAAGGAGGTTGACATCTTCTTCGGAAATTATATCCGTTTTCTGTGCCTGGAACATCGTGCAGGATATTGCTAATGCAATGTAGTGTAGTGTAATGGCAGAATGAATTAGTTCTGCGCAAATGAAATGGGCTGAAACGGAGACTCCCAAAGCTGAAATTAAATTCTCACTCAAGACTAAATGTTTAGCCAAACTACTAACTATGTATATTAGGATTTGGTACATTCTGTAAGAACATTTCTTTTTTGTCAATTAGCTAATCGATATTATTACTTTTAATATCCGTAATTGCATCGTTCATTAATTAGGTAGAAGGGACAAATTGTTCCAAAATTATTACACAATAGTATCACTGTAGTAACTTCAAGCCTACAACAACATTGTGCAAAACTCAAATTAAAATAGAATTAAAAACAACAAAACCTTCCAAATTATTGAATGTAAAACAAATTTTTTTGCCCAATTTTTTTAATGGTATTTTTTTTACAAAGCTCCTTCATCCTTCTGGGACTGAATGAGGACCATCATATATGTTGTGATTGCGCTGAAAATCTGCGACAATACAAGAAATATAAACGGTGACAGTGTTGAGGACATTATTATTATCAATCAAAATTCATGTATTTTCTTACTGCCGTGATGGTCTTCCGATTCAAACAATAAAACCATCCCGGTCTAATGGATAGCGGTTCGACGGTTGATTTCGCAAATTGCATGAATATTTCTTGCTGCTCAGCATCAGAATGAAATGCATGGGATGGGATGTCCTTCAACAGGGAGATCGACTTTTTAACCTGAATTACAAAATAAAGATAATTCATTTACCAATTTGATTGTTTTTAGCCATTTTCCCCTATTTTGATTATGACTATATATATTTGGAAATCTAATTAATTACGTTATATTTGCATACTTCATTTTCAAGGCCATCCGCAGCATTGGAAAGTGCAAAGGCTATAAAGATCGTGGCCAACATCCCAGGTGCAGTTTGCCCCACCGCAGAAAAATTGGATTGGAGAGTGTACACCAGAAACTGGAACAGGATCACACTGTCCGCCACAGTCAAGCATAGAATGTCCGCCGACAAGATGAGCCCAAATGTCTGGTTGAATTCTTGAACGAGAAGTTCCAGCCTTTTAAGGTTGCCCAAAATGGCATCCAGTGAGATCATACTGGAGTGGACGGCCGCCTCCATATCCGCCCGAATCAGAGTGGCACACGCTGTCAAGCTGTAAAATATCCCAACGTACCACAGTCTAATGATCCATCCCAAATCTAACACAGCCGCCCAAAATGTCAAGAAGGTTAACAGAAGATAATGGAACCAGTCCCAATTGGAGGAGGACGGAAATCTATAAATGAGGAACAAAAAGGATGAGCCGGACTCGTACAGGAATGCAGCGAAAAAGAGGGATCTAAACCGTTTTAAAATTTGCTCTGCCCTTTGGATCCCAAACAAAAACAATCGATGATGTTGAGAGGAACCGGATGTTGATATGGATATTGCAAAATTTGTCAGATTTTTCTGAAATCTGATGAAGTCATGTCGCCTCAATAAAACCGTGAAGGAGCCCAGTACATCGAAATATAGTGAGTTCAACACTAAAACTGTTTCTGAGAATCGCTCCGTATTAGTTTGAGTCCCGGCTAGAGCGATGAAGTTGTCTCCGGAAATGGAACTTCGGTAAAATATAAACATTGAAAGGAGCAACAGACATTTGGTAAGGAGGATTGAGAGACTGACGTAGGAAAAGCTTAGTTCGTTTTCAGGATTTAAAGAGAATACAGTCGTTCCGATGAATTTGCTTGGGCTCAGGGAGACAGATGAAATGGGATAAAGAGCTTGACGTGTAACAGATGATAAATGGCCTTTTAAAATTAGTGGGGATGCCGGAGGAGTCAAGTATGATATTTTAAGGACCATTTTTAATTTATTTGATTTTTTTTACTAAACTGCGGATTTTTTAAATCTGTAAAATAAAACCGAATTTTGAATTGGACTCGATTGATTTAATGAACTATTGCCGGTGACTAAAAGTTAACTACTTCTCTGATGAAAATGATGAATGCACGTGTTGCATATAAGTGTATGACGTAATGCCGTCGTCTGTTTGACATTCACCTTCAACTAAATAAATAGACAAAAGTAGGACAAACTCATAGGTCATGCTACACATTACTACATTACATTTATTCCAACAATTATTTAATTAGGTCATCTAAAACTGGCAGCAGCTCTATACTGTATATGGCGTTGACGTTCGCTAATGAGCTGATTAATCATTCAATCATCATTGCATCATTGTTTAACAATGATATATTTTGCATTTGCCTAACTTACCATGTCATATTTCCATCCCCATACTACTCTACCGAATACTAGCTGGAATTTTATGTTTGCACTGGAGGTTCACTTGTATGAAATTGAACAAGGACAATCAAATATGTGGTAATGGTGCCTGCAATCTGTAAGATAATCATCAAAGAGTAGCATGGTTAGCTATAGACATTTGTATTCGACGTCAAATTGTACAGGAAGTGATTTGTTAGTTAAAATGGCATTTTTTAGGCTGCTTGCCGAAGTTATCGTTTTCAAGTTGAGATGAAAATAAGCCCCTGGGGAAATGATGAGGGGTTGCATCAACGCCTTCAGGTAGTACAGGAGGACCTTTATAGAAAAAAAAACGAATTACAAATTTCAATGCACAGAGCAGTTAAACATCTAACGAATGATTAAATTTGCATGTAAGTACCCTTGTCTCCGTTTTACGACACTGACCATGGACAGAGTGAACCGCGTCTTGAAGCAAGATCATGCACTGTTTGGCCTGCAAAAACACATCAGCATTGTCATGCCATTAAAACTACTTACAATATTATGCAAACTAACATTAATTTAATTTAACTGTCGCAACTTATCCACCTCCACTTCCATTTCCAACGCTGAATTACAAATGCAATACAACAGGATCACGTTGACAGTGGCCCCCATCGCAAAGTCAACTCCTCCCGTCGTCCCATAAATGACATACAGAATGGACTCAAACACATCAATCAAAATCGTCACAATCTGGAAAAGTATTCCAGCCGCTGTGTAAACGCCCAACGTGTTGTTGAACTCCTGGACGGACCCTTCAATCCTATCATACTTTTCCAAAAACACAGTTAGTTTAAATTTAGCCAACGAGCCATTCTTTTGTCGTCGTCTTTCATCGTCATCTTCAATTGCTCCATTTCCATTTGAGACGGCGGCATAAGCGACCACTTCATCCTTCAAGCAGCCAAGCGCTTCATGAAAGCACTTCAGAATGGACACCAGCCAAATCCTGATGAACAGCCTATTGTACAATGTAAACTCCCAGAATGTGGTCATCGTGTGGAGGATGGACGGAACCGAGAAAATGCCCAATTCGGACCAAACCTTCCATAGCTTGTGTCTCTGCCCAAAGTAGGTCTTCACAGCGGTGAAAATAAAAGCTGCGCTAAGCAACGTGACGAGAAATTTTGTGGATTTGAGAATACTCCGGAATCTTTCAAGCTTCTCATCTTGCCCCTGTCCGGCTACGTCCTTCATTAGCTGGAGAAAGCGCCGGTGAAAGAGTTGAACTTGCTCTCGTCTACTCACCAAATTGGCGACGAGCAAGGCTTCCCCGAAGAAGCAGACGTAGGCGGAGAAATTTTCTGTAAAGTATTCCGTTTCACTCAAAGTCCCAAATATGGCGTAGTGGGCTCCGCGATGTTGGGCATAGATGATGGTGCAGCAAACGGAGATGACTAGTCTAAACAGGGGCGCAAATATTGGGAAGGAAAAATAGGAAAAAGTTAGCTCACCGGTTTTGGGGTCAAGTGAGAATGGGAACAGGCCTAAAACTCTGGAAGGGCGAAGGGATAGATTTAAAATCTTTGACAGTAAGTTGTCAATCATCGTGTGCGCAAGTTGGAAACCTCACAGGTGAATTAGGTAATTCGGTATGCTAATTTGCGAATTCGAATGCCCATAAGCAGAACGTTACCGTGAAACTTCCAACTGAGCCCTCGGCTACAAGCCAGACAATGAATTAATGAAGATAGCAATTACAATTGTTCCAATCCCAATTATAGACATTGCCGACATAATTTTTATTCACAATAACTTCCTAATTCACGTTAAATATTTATACAAGAAAATTGATTTGTTAAACGTTCCAGTCCGACAAGCTGCTCATCATCACTCCATTGTCAATGCTGTCACTGTTGAATTGCTCCCTTTGTTCTTTGACTGCTCAGTGGATTGAAACTGGATCAGGACAATTAGGTAAGTTGTCAATGTTCCAGCCACCTTCACAAAAATTCATGGCGAATACAATTTAGTGGAATACAATTTGTTTTTGTATAGTATAGCTTAAGTGTGCCACAAATATTTTGAGTTCATTAAAAAATAATTTAAAAAAAATAATTTTAATGTTAATATATCACCGCTGTCAGCATTTTTCGATTCAGGGAAAAAAAGTTTCCCGGGGATATGATCAATGGAACGGCCATCGCGTGTTGAAAATACAGCATGACCTACAATCATTCAAATAAATATGTAACTATAATTATGTAATAGCAAACAAAAATATAGTTCAAATATGTTCGCATAAAAAAACCTTTTGTTTAAGAGCTGGATTGATCCCTTTCAGAGAAACCTCCCTCAACGCCATAATGCAGGAGTCCGCCTACCAAAAATTTCATGAATACTGAATTACTCAATTTGGCACATTTAGTTTTATCTCGATGAAATTATTTACCTTACTCACCTCATGCGCCATCTCCGTCGCCGCGGAACTCATATAAAACAACACCGCCGTATAGATACCGGATTCCAGTGCAATCATTCCCGACCCCCAGCCCCACCCCTGGTAATAATCCGAAAGGAAATGGAAACAGCTAATCAAGATGACCACAAGAATGGACCCGATCCCAATTAGCAAATGAAAAGCACACAATTTGTTAAACTCCCCGAGGAGCAGCTCCATCCCTTGATATTTCTCGATAATCTGATTCAACTTGACATCCCGCAAATATGTGGCCACCGGAACGCCCCCAACATGATGATCTTGATCTTTCGCCTTCAGATTACCCAAAATGGAGATGGCGATATTGCGTCGACGGTGACCTTCAAATGACGCATACCCTTCAACAGTCTGAATGTCATCCACCCCAACAAACCTCTCGTTCTCCATTCCAAATTCCTTGACGTGCTCCCTTATGGTCCGGAATCCAAACTGGAGGGCGTTGATGTGACAAGTGAGAAGCACCCGGAAATGCAGCCTTTTGAAGAGGATGTAATACCAACCGGAAATGAAAACGGGAAAGATGAAGTTCATCCATGTAATGTCAGGCTGGCCATTGCCGTCTCCAGTGATCTTTCCTAGCAGTCCCATCAACAGAGTCAAAATGTCCTTATGACAAAGAAGCAAGATGGAAATAATCGTGTAGACATCGATGGCCTGGGTGAGCCGCCAAACATGGGTTGACTTTTTGGCCAACCACCCTCCAATCCATTCACCGTCCTGGAGCAGCTCCGCGAACACGGTCAAACTCTCCATGATTTGATTTAGGTAGCTCTGGGCTCGTTTCCGGTCCTTCCACAGGAACCAGAAGCCGATAAAGTCCCCGTAAATAACGGTAAATATTAGGATGGCCTCTGTCACGCCGACCGTGGCGGATATTTTGTAGGCGGACTCCAAGCGGTGGAACATTTCGTCCTTATATGTGACGTAGAGAATCCCGTTGGAAAGGACCACCAGAAACCTGACCAGTGCCATGAACATGGGGAAACTTTGCCATGAGAAGAAGTATTTGATCCCAGAGGATCCCTCGGATTTGGATTCCACAGATAAGAAGAAGAATCCGCTCCACTGCGACGGGCGTAAGGAAATGGAAAGGAAAGCGTGCAAATATTTTGCAACGCTGTTCCTTACACCAACGAATCCATTTTCAGGGATGATAAACTTGTCATAAATGGTATGATGATGGGGTTTTGGAAAATTTTGGGGAAACTTTGAGAGCTTTTGCTCTATTGAGGGGTCTGTGATGAAAATATCGTGATGTTCCATAGTAAAAAACAGAAACAGCCTATGTACGACTACAGCACTTTAGTCAGATCGTTATTGTCGCAATGCCAAAGCCAAAACTTGAGCTTAGCCTTCAAAATATTATTTTGGTTTTTTTATATTAAGTAATGGATGGCATTTATTGAAAACAAAAATAATCCACAATTAAGCAATGCAAATATAATTATTTGTTTTCCTAATTAGCGAGCTGTACTGTACAAAACTGCTTACTATGGATATTATACAAACTTTTTTCACCAATTAAATGATTACCTCGTAATGAC
>JAQGAI010003955.1:0-10085 GCA_034696905.1 Lepidocyrtus violaceus
GTTTAGGGGAACTTTTTTAGGGGAATTTGACCATACACGATAATTACATGGATCACGCATGCCACACTAATCGGTACAAAGGGATATTGCATTGTACTGGTAATTTTTGCATGATGTATGATTCACAGCGTGTGTGGTAGTCGCACCTTGAGCATTATTATTATTTTTTAAAGCATGTGCATGTCTACAATTAATAGCTGATTAAAGCTATGAAAAGTTTATTTGAGGAATGAACATGAATTGTTTGCTTCGATACCTATATACCACATTAACATACTTTTGTACAATACTTGGAATCACATCACGATAGGAAGTACATCATCCCACGAACTCAAATTCATTTTTAGAATCCAATGAGGAAGTCGGAAGAGAACTTTGTTTATCATCATTACATCGATTACTACGCATTATGGAATTCGTAGAAATCCATACAAGTTTCAAGTTTTTCCAACGATGTCTACGTTCCGTGTTAGGATTTGCATTTGCATGTATTGTTGGTCGGTATATAACGGTATCTTTGTGAGATTCATACGTTGGTGCTTCGTGATAAACTAAAATTTCTCTTCCCGTTCAAATCCAAATCTTTCCGTGACATATGAAATCCAATGCTATTAAGTTTTTCATAGTCAATACCTATCTACCAAGTACCTACATAAATCGCATAAACATTGACTTCTATACAAAAGCACATAAACAGGTCCATTTATTTCCGATCTTATTAGCTTTCTGTCTTGGAACTGGAAGGACAACAACATCACCTTGTTTTATATAACTTAGAACTTCTTCCATCACCTTAGTTTGTAAATGCTACTTTCATCTTGTTTTCATATCTGTAACTCCCCCCCATGTTGTTTAAGCAAAGTTCAAAGAACAAAGTGAACTGAATGAAAGATGCAGTGCAAATATACTTCTTTCTTTACCTCCGCCAATTTCTTTCTCATCATCGTTTCACAAAAACTCAGGATACGGAAGAACTCCCTCCAAATTGATCTCCTCCTCCCTGTGGCTAGCTGTAGTATTTACTCCTTCCTAATAATAACAATGAATTCAAACAAATATGCCTGTGTCTACTTGGCGTATAACTCTTGTTCAAAGCCTTCTACAATTAGAGAATTTTCATTCTTTTCCTAATAATATAAGTCGGTAGCAAATGCAGTCTTTGTTTTTAAGTTAAGAAAAACAACAACGTAGTCTACAATTTTACCCTACTACCTTCCTCCTTTCAAAACTTAAAAGTCTGCTGCCAGCACTTCCCATAAAAAGTCTTTCCTTCAACTTGAGCATTTGAAAGTGTATGAAAATCGGATACAGTGCTAAAAGTACGTACTAGCACCTTTCTTCAACATCCTCAATGTGTGTTTGTCTCTCCTCCATCTCCATCCATGTGACTTGAGACTATGACCATGTTACTTGTCCCCTTGAAGTAGCAGTTTCACAACACAACTCTCCAAAACTGTTTGGAAAAGGAGAAGAGTTTCTGGGTGGGAGAGAGAGTTGGAGTATATTACATTCGCATATTATTATTGTCTAAAGCCAGCTGGAACCACCGGCAATTCCCATTGAATTAAAATGCAATGGCTTTATTACAATTCTCATAATTTATTAATGAAAGCCATTACGCAGACATAGTCATCGTCTTCATGAGATGATATTATTATTATTACCATTATTGTTGAGGACTGTGGAGGTAAAGAGAGAGAGAAAGGGCTTATATGCATAGCTAAAGCTGATACTTTCCTTTTTGTTTTGTCCTCCGCGCCTCTCTCTCTCTCTACAGTTATTTTTTTCCTAATGCTCCTCAAGCTACATACATAATGCTTTCCCTTCTATACTTTAATTCCGCTGCTGGCAAAGCACTTTTCAGAAAAGTAATGGGAGAGAAGAGGAGAAAGGTGGTTTACAATATACATAATAATAACAAAGCACAAGGTAGACGGGCATTATTTTGTTTTCGGTACACAATTTTCCATCCAGCGGAACAAGAGAGATGTGAACGTTGGAGTAATTGTGTTGCACACGTTGCATTGTTCAGTAGTCATCGTTGGTCGTCTCGTCATCATCATCGTCATCATAACTTTTTCCAAAAAAATCTTTCCCTTGACTTTTTTTATACTACTCCTTTAGTTTTGTAAGGCTAGACTACGAGTATATGCATTGGATTCTGTACACAGAGGGGTTTTAAACAAGCAGTTTTTAGTTCTTAAAACAGTTGCGGGGGAAGAATTCCAAGTTTAAAGAAATTATTTCTATGCAGGAAAGGATAACGGCATGACATGCTGTTGCTTGCCTCACCACTACCCATGTGTATTGTATGTAGAAAAATGCCTTTTCAATTTTTCCAGTGCTCAGCTCAGCAACTGCAGGACTCTTCCCAAAAAACAAGTTGGCCACTCACTGTTTAAAAAAAGGATATTAAGTATAGAGGGCCATCATCATCATCTTCCTCTTCATGAATGCAATGGTATGGTATGAGAGTTATGTTAAAATTGATGATGATCATAATGATGACTGTGAAAGGAAGTGGAGAGAGAGAGAGGTAGAAAATGGACAAAAAACTTACCTGTTCCCTTTTTCACATTTCTCTTCCAAGTTGGAAATGTTTATTACGTGCATAACGGAGCAGTTACCACTACCACGGGTTTCCTCTCTCTTTCCCATCTCCAGTAAAATGCTTTTGCTCTTATAGCTTTTTGCTCGGCTCCTGTATGTGAAGTGAATGTAGTGGATGGAGTGAATGAAAGTAAAATATTGCTGTTATGTAATCATACATAGTGTAAAGTCTAACTAAAGTCATGGGAGGAGAGTGAAAGGGAACGAGAAATATGGGAAGTGAGAGAATTCCAGGAAATATTATGGGGTTAGGGAGAGCATTTCAAAAAGGTGTACATATGTTGCAGTGGGGAAAAGTGAAAGTGTATATTATTAGTACGTGAAATGCTTAAATATTATTATTTGGTCAATTCCAACGCATGTCACGGCGACAAAAACTTCAGCCTGGACTGAGGGATGGGAGCCCAATGTGAAATTAAGTTTACTTTTATACGGACGTTATGAGCATGTCTTAGCCCTCATTAAATTTAAATGGAGGGAGGTGTGTGGGATGGATACACAGCGAGCTAAATGCTTTCCTACAACGGACAAATTCAAAAGGCATTGAGTAAGTGATGAGCATATGCTATGATGGTATGATGGCCTAAGTGAATTGCATTATTACGATAATATTGTTAGTCCACTACCGCTACCTGTGTGCCTGGCTGAGGCTGCACCACCACATCAGAGGAGGATTGCTTTCTCGGTTTGGTTCAGTGTTCAATCTAAATACTGTTCCCCTCCTGAGTACTAAAATGTACAGGGGCGGAAGATAAGTTGGTTATGCCAATTTTTAAAATGTTCAGTCAGATCCTTATAGCAGTAGCAACGATATAGTATGGTTGAAAATTCGAAAACATGGACCCGTATTTTATTGAAACGAAAATGTGCAATATATTATTCCAAAAACATTAAAATAAATATACATAAATAAATAAGACCTCAAATTAATCAAATCACCTACACAGAGCTGATACGGGGGAGATGGTTGTAGCGGCTACACTCTTTGCTTTGAACAGTAAGATTGGCCACTGCAGTCGATTATTTAACAGACTCCATAATATGAATTATGAAGGGATTCAATATAGTAAGGAAAACTGTCTAACAATGTTGGGTACTTTACTTTTAGCTGCCCATTTCCTTCTACGCTTACTTTATTGCCAAAGTACAAACATAGTTTCCCTTGTAGCTATATTGAAAACAAAAAAATCCACTTCTAATGTGCAATACTGAAACATTTTAATTGCCAGGCTCATTATTATTATGTCCCACCCCACAGAGGTATGATGAAGATGATGATGCTGCTGATGAAAAGGGAATTTCTGCGTTATGCACACATAGGTAGGTAATTCCCGTAACATGGCCCTAAATTCTTTTTTTCCTGTCCAGTTCCGCCTAACTTAAAATGTGCTAAAAGCTGTTAGATGATATCATTTTGTATAATTGTAATTTTACCTAAGACGCACATGATATAACATACCTACATACTTACAGCCGAGGTAGAGAGTAACTTTATTGCAAAAGTTTCCCCTGTAAAAAGACTTTTTGGTTAATGCCTTTCTCGAGCCTAGCCGAAAAGTATTAGTAGTAGCTCGCCAGGTTAGATATGATATGATATGAGTTTTAGGTACTAATACAAATATTTCCCTTTTATTATACGAAAAGACTTTTTGATTTACGGTTTATGAAGACAAGTGAAAATGAATATTATGATAATGGTTCTCTTTCATTACTTTAATCATTAAGGTTCATGAGCTTAAAGCTTAAGCCAAAAACTGAAAACCTTAAAGGGAGCAAAGAAATGATGAAGCTATAAGAAAAGAAAAATGTCATTCCATTCTTCTACTCACAACTACTTTACTATGAAAGCGGAGGAGTGAAAGTACAAAAGATGAAAAACAAAGTGTTTCGGGTAAACAGCCTTCATTTTAGGAAATCTTTAGTGCTGGAAATGGCGGTAATCACAATCCCGTAAGTATGCTAACACCACACCACCTTAGCTAAGCTAAAGTATCAGAATTATTGAAGTTTTCTACTAGTATTTGAATCCTGACCATGTATGGTAGTTACTAAAAGTAGTAAGCGTAGTTTCGTCATATGAATGAAATGAGCTTATTGCTAATTTAAAGAATCATTTTCAAGAAACCAAGTACTTTCTCAACTACAATTTCATATTTTTTTTACCTCCACCACTCATATTACTTTTTCTGACATTAAAACAAACGTTTCGAGAGTATAAAATCTTACTTGGAACTTTCACAAATAATGTAATTTCTCGTGGACTCAATAGAGCTTGACGCAAATTGAAGTGTTGAGCTTGACTGGGCTGACAAAGATGATGGTGATCCGTTTTCAAGAGTATAGTACAAGTCGTCGGCAGCCGCCAGGATGGAATCAGCAACACTCCGAGCAAGGGCTTGAAGCATTTTGTAGTCCAATCCAATCATTTTTTTCCTCTCGTCATTATTTTCAAGGGGAGCAGCGGCTTTCCCTTGTTTCAAGTTTACTACAGCGTAATCACCACTCATGTCAGAATTACCTCCACCACCGTTCCTATTTTTACCATCTCCCTCCACTTGAACTTGGATGTTGAGGGTTACATCTTTAGGTTTATTTACGTTTGGTTCGGCTTCGGGTTCCTTGTCTTGGTATCTGACTATGTCTACGTCGTCCTCCTTTTCGTCGATGTAAAATTCCTCCAAGTCAATGTTGGTTAGGGCCTCCGGATTTTGATTAATGCTTCCTTTCCCTCTATGTTGAGAGTGCCCCTTATAATGAACCGCAGCACCATGCTTTAGGTTTAGGAACCGTTTTTTAGGTCCACGATCTAGCCTCACTCTTGCATTGCATGGTTCCCATAAGCAGATGAAAAGTAAAAATAAACTCAAAAGGCGAACCGACGACCACAAAGATCTGTAAACTGATCTTTTCCCCTTTGATCGTTGACATTTGTAAGGATCCGGACCGGGGTCTATGTTGGTAATATTAAATAATGTTCGGGATGAGCTGCTAGTCCCTCTCATTTCTCCAATTGACTCGCAACCGATGGGCTAGAAAACAAGGGAAATATTTAACAATGACCAAAGAAAGCAACCGCAACGATGCGAAACAAATGTGTTGTTGCCCAACTACTAATGCTGCTTTAGCATGCACGTTTTGTAAACACTGAAAAATGAGCCTTTCATTTACCAGCTTTACAGTATTCCATTTCCATATTCCCTATCGATAGCATTTAAATATTCGATAGTTTCTTACATTTACTTTCTCTGTCAGCGCGCTTGTTTTTGTTTTGTCTTCTGAATCCTCCTTATTTCTTTTTCTACCCTAAAGTTGCTGTGAACGAAAAGGACAATTTCGTTGCTATATTCCTCCCTGATTTGTTTGCACAATGTAGCGTAGTTCACACGCTTGCTCATTTGTTATCACTGACTGAACGTAACTGATAGATAACCAACCCCAATAACTGATAGATATCCAACCCCCATAATAGATAACAGTGGGAAACAACTAAAAACAGTTTTTAGACAAATTCTCCTTCTCAGTTGAGCAAACGTAAAGGAAAGCATGGGAAAGGAAAGAGATTTGAAGAAGATAGTAAAATCAGTGCTCCCTTCCTTGGAAACAAATTGCAGCCGTTTTCTGTTTCCCTCCATGTATAGATAGATGCACATCCTCGAATAAACAAAAAAGAAAGCAATTTTCTTTTTACAAAACAGATTCAAAAGTATATATTGAAGTCGTGAGTGGAGGGATAGAGGAATATGACCATGCATACAATGTGATGTGTGTAAACTGCGTAGGAAATTATTAATCCTTGTTTTTTGAACTGTAAACAGTAATCTCTTCCCATTCTACTACATCCTCCACTTTCCAAAATTATTTTTGTTTGCCTAGTAAAATGGGTTGTTGTCTTTGCACTGAAAAGCTAAAGACTACAATCTTCATCTCAACAAATTACAATCACACCTGAGTTGTCGTATTAGACAGGAAAATAAACAATTTGTATGACTGCCCCTTCAGTTTATTTTTCAGTCTTTAGTTTTTCAAGTTTAAAGTCTACGTTTCCACTTCACAATTACGTTTGTTATGATCATTATCCTCTGTTAAAAAGATAGCATGTACTCTTTGTCTCAACAAATACACTCACACAGCATGAAAATTCAAGGACATATTCACGATATATCCTATGTCGAGCATAACAAACTAACGATGTAATGCATGTAGGTATGTGTAAGAGAACTATGTAATGAGTGGTATTTGTATTTTTTCATTGAAACTGAAACCCAATTTTGAAAGAGCTTTCGTGGAAAGCTCCTCCGAACTGAATATTTTTCAAAGATCAAAGAAAACTGAGAAAGCTGTTGTTTACTGGTATGTTTGTATGATAAAAATGAATCCTTACTGCGGAAAAGTGAAAGTAGGTACTCAATGTTTTCTATCAAAGAATTCTATCCCATCACATTTTCCCTTTGGTTATAATTCTGGTTATTTTGCTCCTTGCCTGTGGGCATAATCTCTATTTTGTATTTAATAATCCAGAAGGAACAAAATTGCGTGCATTGTTTTTGCAGGTTGTTAGCATTGTATATTTTCAAGCCATATGCGTGGCTACTCATATTCAGCTTTCAGCTAATTGTTTCAATAAATTACATTTATTTTTTTTACACTTGCGGAGTTGTTTGTTCAGATATTTTAAAGCTCATTATTTATTTTATTTCTGTGAAACCTTTACCATTAAATTTAATATTGTTTGCCATCCCATCTTTTGAAAACAATGCAAGACAATGCATACCAAGTTCAATTGATTCTTTATATGCAAATGGATTTGATTATATGTGAAATAGAAAAATGGCCGTTGTTTTGTGCATTCCCCTATCGTAAGTTGATAGATGTAGCGCGATATTGTTTCCAATTCCGTACTTGGAAATGCCAATGACAGTCTTCTCATATATCTCATTTTATTGCCATTCCCAAAGGTTTATTTTGTCATCAAAAGAGGATATCCTATAGATAAAACTGATGCAAATGCGATCTCCTAATCATCATTCCTGAGCTATTTTCAACCAAATTTGCTCCTCAAAATGGCCAAAAATTGATGAATGATGATGCGATGATAACTGATGGTTTGCGGGGTTCTAAGCCGCCAAAAAGCACTGAAAAAGGACGCCAACTTGACGCTTTCGCCAAGATTTGATAACTAACAAAATTCCCTGTTTGATTGGATACTTCCAAAGCCCGAATTCGATCGCAGGATCTGGGAAACAACGAGCGAGTGACACCACGGATTTTATATTTATATTTTTAACTAGAAATGTTTATTAAACTCAACAATAAAGTAGCCTACAAAGTTTGTAATTGTAATTAAATGGGTTGCGACCCCAACTAGCTTACTACAATGATTAGACTTAACTTTCCGCGGGTGGAAAGTGAAAATAAGGCACACAGAAAAATCTCGCGACTAGTCTGCAAAAAAATAAGATCCTCAGACAAGGAGGAAATGAGCACTGACTCTCTTTTGGGGAGAGAGACAGAAAGTTGGGCTGGAGGAGAAGCCTCCAGGTCCAAAGGATTTCGGCTGCCGCGCGCCAAAACCAGCACGGCTTAGCGAATTTTCCGGCTGGAAAGCGTTGGCAGCCCAACACAGAGAAAAAACATGCCCAACTTGGGCTATAACAGACACGGGAATGAGCTGACGGCTCCTTAGCCTAATACAAAGAGTGGAAGAGCCCCATTGGAGGATGCTCTCCCACACGTGACGGACCAATTCAAGATCCGCACACGTTCCAAACAACAATCAGAGAAGGAAAGGCAACAAAGTAAACTGAGGCTTGGGCTGTTCCCATCACAGAATGCAATCGCATCCGATGGGAAATAGCTGAGCATCGTCTCAACTGCCTCGGCATGGCTTTCTCTTGGAGAAGCAATTTGTAGGGATGAGTTGCCTCTGATAATGTTGCGATGGAGATATGTAAATGAGCAGAAGTGAAATATTTCTAACGCTGTGGTTAGTGGCAGGAATGTGTCTTCGGCCGTAGTTATCGGGATGGTGATAAGGAGAAGAGAGAGGGCAGCAATTCCAGTCATATTTGGTTGATTGTTCAAAAACCCAAAATTAGTGTCTGAATTGTTTTTCTAGTACCGATCCTTCTGTTTCCTAAAGACTCGAATAGAACTCTAACAGAATATTTGTAAAACTCGGTTAAAGAATAATTAATTACAATTTTTCATTTTATTCAGTGCAATATTTTAGTTTGGGTGAGCGTGAGTACCTGATCTGATGAGTGATCACACGAAATGAACCATTTGAATTAACCCCATGAATATGCGTTGGTTCAGGCACACCACATGCAGACAATATTAAAACTGGGCAACGTGTTTATAAATGACGCTTCGTGGGATTTACAATAGTGACTACTTACTGACTACACAAACAAAATTTCCACCCTTTAAATTGTTCTGTAACTTTGTAAAAATCTCGTATTTTTTTTCTAATCTGAATTTGCTTTTCTGTTAAGTCACCCTGTAGATATAAATTTTTTCCAATGTTAGCAATAAAATTGAGAAATTTTTCAGATCATCAAAAAAGAAATGGAGTATCTTTGTTATTGTTATATGTAGTGTTTAAAAAAATTGTTTCCCTTTTTAGGACCACAAACGAAAATACATTTTGCCAATGCTAAAGTTCTTCACAAATCAAGCAATCAAATCCCAAAACGGTGGAACTTTGATTGGAAGAATAAATTGAAAAATTTGACATGCGCGACTCGTGAAACCTATATAATGCGATAAAAATTCCAAACTGCGAAGAAATTCCCTAGCCAATCTAATTTACAAAGCTGGTGAACCAACACTGAAAATAAAAAATTATTCATAATGTTCGCTCTCATGTTTCAGTTTGATTGGGAGAAAGTACCTGATCAGTGATGACCAAGGATCCAAAATAGTTGCCATTTTCAATTTTTTTGTTGCTTTTCTAAATTTGCATTTATATAGTGTTTAAATTCATGAGACGACATTATCAACAGCTATAAGTTAGTACAAGATAATACTCGAAAACAAAAAAGTTGGCTAATCCCGGTCAATCTCATTTCTTTCATAAATAATCCGAAAGTTTGTAGATATTTTTACTTCATAAATTATAGAAATAATAATTTTTAACATCAATTGAATTAGGCTTTTTTTGCCAAGTATTTAGAAAAAAATATGTTTGGTTGCTTTACAATTTTTTAGTTGCTTTTGGTGCTTTATCGAAAAATAAATATTTATATTTGAAGTCGTTGCTCGTTCCCTTGTTCAATTCATGTAGCACCAATGAGCCATCGGGAAATTTGGCTTTTGTTGCTTTAGTTGCTATTATGGGGGATTAGTTGCTTAGTGATTACTTAATATGAGCTGGTTCGGGTCACTCCACGTGTCTACGTGCAGACAATATTACAACCGAACCACGCCTTTGGCTAGCTTCTTTTCATATTTTATGCATGGCCCTATAATATGAC
>JAQGAI010003956.1:0-10085 GCA_034696905.1 Lepidocyrtus violaceus
TTCAAAAGAAAAAAAAATTAATTTAAAATACGTAAGTTTTAAAAAATAATCGCTATCCATTATGTTATGTAAGATCTTGTAATTTCAAGGAAAAAAATAGGATTTTATTTTCAGAGGTACTTAATCATAAGCTCACTTGATAGGAATGCGATTTGCAAGGGTTTATATCAATTTTTGGTAAAGAAGGATTTGGTGGTTAGGGCTCAAATCAATACAAATAGAAGCTCCAAGAAATGGAGTAAGTACTCAGGACTGACGATGAGTATCAACTGTGAAATGAAGATCATGAGAAAGAAATTGAAAAGGGATTGAAAAAATATCGTATCCAACCGGATGGGATGGATGAAGCATTACATTACAATCCCGGCACGCTTTCATAAACAACCCATTTCCAATACGTACTCGTGCGTATTGATACCAAAAAGACCAAAAATAAAGTGATCGAAATTGATGAGGCGTAGATTTAGATACGTACATTGCACAGTTGTCGACTCAAATGAGTGAGTGCACTGCAGGCTTACTTTTAGCTGGAAGGGTATTGAAGAGAATAAAATTGAATACATAGTGAAAATCACTTCATGGAGGGAGGAGGGGAGGACGAAGATATGATGCTGATGATGATGATATAACCTTGCCGAAAGGACTTTTGTTCGAGAAACGAGAAGATATTGAAGTGTCCTGGAGTGTGGAAAGTAGGCACATATCAAATTTATAATTTGGCAGGGACCTAAACAGAAAGGAAATCTGTTTGGAAAAGAATTCCAGCTTGGATGATGATGTGATGATATCGTATTGATTGCTTTTTACTTCATAGCCCTAAGCACAACGCAACAACTGAAATGTGCAATTTAATTATCTTCGACAAGCTTAAACTTTCCTCCACTGACCGCCATCCGTAGAGTAAATACTCATACTTTAGTAATATCCTTTTTCTAAACTAATTTATTTCCTAAAGATCCTTCCCAATAATTCCACGTAATCCTTGCCTTGAACCTCATCCACCAGCGTCATCATTTCTATATCAATAGCCTTGGGAGATGCTTCTTTTTCGTAAATCCCTCTGTAAGAATTCCAATGTTTCCCAAGAGCATGCAATTTTTTGCAGATAAAACTGACATGAACTGAGCATTAAGTACAATTGCATCATGCTTCCCTAATAACCGTTATTTGCTGTATAGTTTTTTTTTGTTATCCAAAAGAAGTAAGTACTTCCACCAACATAAAAACGTGCCACCTTGAAATAAAAATCTTATTTGTCTTCTTAGCAAAGTCACCTAAAAAATAATACCTTAATACGCCCATTTCAAAGGACAGAACAAGCCACTAATACCATTTTGTATCCGTGGTATATTTCTAGTTCAATCCTTTTTGCTCTACATGTGACATGGCTCATTTCCCTTTTCCAACTCGTTTGTACTTTCTATTTTTTATGATGACTATTAAAAAGCCTAGTTTTTTATAATAATATGACTCAGCAGATAAAAAGTTTTTGAATTCCTTTTTAAGAATGCAATTTTCCACCGAATAAATCCCCACAAAGTATATTACATCATCCATAATGATCATCCTGATCATCATCTGTACCTACCTACCGATATTCATTCATAAAGATCCCATGAATGAGTGATGTTGTTCTGGCTGAATAAATTTCCTAATTTTTTTATGCTCCAACCCACGTTTTGAATTTCAAATATGCTGATTACTAGTAGAAAAAACAGGTAACTAAACTGAAAAGTGAAAGTCATATTTTTTCCAGGGAACAGGCAAATAATTATACGCTCTACTGCATCATCATCAGTATTATTGAACCTTAAGTAAGTAAGCAAATTTCTTCAAAATGGTTGATGTATTCTTTTGGTAGAACTATTTTTCTTAAAGTACCCAATCCAAAAGAGAAAGTGCATCCCAAGCGCCAAAAAATAGCTGAAATTCCTAAAAGGAAAAAGAATCCATTTTGATCATTCTACGCAACACTTCCTGTTTTCCATTTTATTCAAATTCTAAAATGCCTTCACGATCCTTCCAAATATCTTTAAGGTTAAGAAGAAAATAGAAGAAAAGTGGGTAAAGTGGTGGAAGAGAAAAAAAAATACATTCCATTTTCTCCTGTTTACCTTTCCATTATATAAAAAGAAACTGGCAATTCGTTCTTATTTTTCTCAACAAGGTGAAGTCAGCAAAATACCGAACTGGAATCGGAAGAGGAACTGAACTGAACTGAAAAAAGGACCTTGATAAAAACTAAATTCAAAAGGCTTCATTTTCATCTCACCTGCTGCTGATACACATCCCAAGTTTTCCTTCAAATACTCTTAAAGAGCTGAAAAGGCTCAAACAGTCTAAAAATAGGGGGGAAGTGGAATCAAAAGTGGGGAAAATAGGATTACTACTTTTCACCACCACTTTCTCCGTCGGAGAAAGTTAAAGATATTCATTTTATCTTCCCAGGGTCTTGTATAACACCTGAATGAATTGGTTGAATAAAAGTAGCATCCTTTTTTTATTTATGAATGAACTTTGCAACTTTTTTTGTGCAATTTCCTTCCTAATTCATGCGTTCATACTTTAAGTGGCCCTCATTATGGTGGACTGGGCTGGGCTGTACATGTACCCCCGTTTTTACTTACGTACGCCATCAAAACAATGTTTTGATAGTTGGGCACTATCACATTGTCTACGTTCCAGCTCACCTCAGTGCACTCCGGAAATTTCATAAAAGTGCTCGTTTTGATTTATTTCTCTACTTCCTGCTCCCTTTCTTTTTTATGAATAGAATGCCCTATAATTCCACTGTCATCGTCCTTTCTCTTTATTGTCCCCTGCAGAGCCAGAGAGTTTTTACTGGGATTTGTAAAGTTTCTGTTGTATAATCCTCCTCCTTTCTCCTTCTTCCAGTTTCCCACAAGATGTGATGATGATGATGCTGATGATATGATAATATTACTTTTTATTTTCATCTACTCCAAACCTTGGTTTGGTTTTTTTTTCATGCATGAAAAGGATTGAGCTGAACTGATTCCAATTTCTCATCCCGTCCCGTCTCCCTGACCCACTTCGTTACAGGAGCGAAAATGCAAATTCCCGTTTTTTTTCTCATGATTTACACCAATCCACTTTCCCTTCTCTTTTGTGAGGGGAAGTACTCAGGACATTTTAAAGGAGGGAGAAGACAATCTTAAATCTTCTCTTCTTCCCATTTCACCTGAATGATGCTGCACTACCTCTACAGTACCTACCTTACATTCAAAATTGAATGTAAGCCGAGCATTAGTGAATGAAACAAGATGAAGAAGAAGTAAAACACTTCACATAAAATTAAACTGCCGCAGATAAGATTGGCCAGATAGGAAAAAAATAGGCAATATCAAAAGTGTTGTGAGCACTGCAATATGAGGCAGGGTCAGCTAGCGCATAAAATTTAGGAAGTTTTTTTTAAAATTTTTTCTTGGTTCTTGTTCCAGGTGCTTCATTACAAAAATGTGAAAATAACAAACTTTTCAATCTAAGATGCTTAAAATAAAAATTAAATTATGCTTCAGAGTACAATAAAAAAAACCATCGTTTCTCCTCTCCAACTACCTTCTCCAAGAAAGAAACTTTTAAGATGGACGAATCGAATGAAAAGATACGAAAACAAGGAAAGTTGAATGGAAAGAAGCCCAAGACATCCCTAACAATGAAGCTAAATAGGTGTTTATAAATGTATGTAAATTAGGAGATTTTTTTTTCTTAAAGCTTCTTATTTTTTTTACCTTCTTCCACGTCATTCCGTCGAGCTGTCTCCAGGAGCATAATGCTGTTCCGTAACCGGATCCTCCGTGACCCCTTCCTAACACCGGGGCCATGATGAAGCTGATTATGCTTCCCATGTAAATTCCTCCTTTTCAGGTCACTATCCCACCTGTGTTACTTGGAGCTGCTGTTGAGGTCCTTCTCATACCGCTGGAATTTTTTCAGCTGGAGCATCCGCCGTTTATTCATCTTGTACAGTATATCTTTGGGAACAACGCCACTGCCGCGACTAACGCTCACTGACAGAGCTGAACTTGTCTTAACAACGGTTGGAGAACTGCATGAGCTGGAACTGTTGTCGTCGGGGCTATCGCTGAACGTGCCGTTACTGCTATAGCTTGAGCTACTGGAACTAGGTCTGTCTCCGGTGAAAGTCGTGTTACGACTGGAGCCTTTTTCCAAACGCTGATATCTGCTAGTTCTCTCTCCACCAACAGCAGAAGCAGAAGTAGGAGAAGCATCCTCGTCAGTTAATCAACTTATTTCACTTCTTTCTTTCCTAGGGTCGAGCTCTTTTTCCATTCGAGCTGTATTCTATATTATAGGATTAGTATCAAGTGAAGAAAGGTGGCTTTCTCCAATATTCATGGAAGACTGGTTTAGTAATGCTTTCCATTTCCCCGCTACTTTTTTTCCTTTTCTTTAACTGCAGTTTGGAAAGTAGCGTTGTTGTTGCTCCCGATCCTGCTGTCAACGCGGGCAACTTTCCCTTCATATCCCTGTGTCTCCCTCCACACTCCACCGAAGAAGAAAAAGCATTCACGAGCATATGAAGTGTTAAAGCTAAACGATCTTTTGTGTTGGCTGGTCTATGTTTGCTCGTGCCGTATCCGCCACCCGTAATCTCTTGTCCTACATTCATTTCCCTTCGGGGATGGAACGCTGAGGCAGTTTTGCAATAAATTTTCCTTCACCAGCCAAAGCGGTTCAACTTCGGGCATAACGTATAATCATAACGGGGAACTGAGGGGGAATTCATGCCATGGCGGTGAAATGAAATGCTTTTTTGAGAGGACTCACACGAGTTGGATGGATAGAGTAACAGCTTGTCTTACACCACCAAGGGAACTGTGTTCGACCTATTAAAAAGTTATATATTGTTCTGCTCTAGTACACTATCAGGTGTTGCTGGGCTGGGCTCCCCATTTCAAACAAAAAATGATTAATTTTAGGATGAAATAAAATTGAATTTGATTTATATATTCCCCGCAGACATCCATTCATAGATGCATACATATGTATTTCTGTGACAGAAAACTTGCGATTAAAAGTTGACGTTGATAAATAATGAATGGAAGCAAATGGGGCGAGACGTGAGACGGGTTGATTATAGGATGAGACGGTGTAAATTACAACACAACCCAAAATTAAGGCGGATGTGTTAAAAAAAGGGAAAGTAGTAGAGAGGAAAGGAAACGGGATGGATCCAGAACAAATTATTTTTTTTTCTTTCTTGATTAGTTTTTCTCCAGATTGTTCTATAGACTTTGACAATCCAAAGATATTCTATAGAACTAATCTGTTTATTAAATAGCTTTGAGGATGATGTTAGATGTGATATGATCAACTGAACTATAAAAGGTTATTAAAAAAATACCGGTCGGTTTTCCCTGCTGCTTTTCCTATCTACGCTATTAACCATTTAGTTCACGAAGAAAGCACATTTTGGCTTTTTGGTTGGGGAGGAGGACCATTAAACCTGTAAGAAGCTTAATTCGCTGTCGGCCTCGTAGCGTCTTCGTGTCTATTTACCAGGAAGGATTTTACATGCGTCTGACGTAAACACCGCACCGTACCGTCAGAATCAGAATCCTCTTGGTAGTGTCCTGAACCAGTAGGCCAGAAAATTATTACAGCCTGATGAAAAAGGACAGTTACAGGGCAGATGACACGGAGAGTAAAAGCTAATGCGTTAAATCCATTATAGCCTAGTTCCCCTCTCTGATCTGATCTCTCGACCTGAGCTGCAGAGGAACTAGAAAGGCCACCAATAGGTGTGAAGAAGAACTGTTACTTTTAGTATCTAATGTGAAGGTACTTATTAAACAGCGGCTATCTATCTGTATGCTTTGTTCAGGCTAGACAGAAGGACAAGAAATGTCTTCTTGACTCCTCCACTTGAAAGTTCCGCTTGGTGAAATTTCCTCTTAGAAGAGAGAATTTGTGAATTTCCTACTGTAGGAACGGGAGCTCATGAATTGAAGCGTTGAGTAAGCAGAGGAGCAAGTGAGTGACTCCAGTAAAAAGCTTGTCACACCTCATCAATCTCATTTCGACAGACATGCGGGCTCTTCCCCCTGTCACGTCGGAGGAGGTTTTTAGGCTTTAAGAAGAAGCTGTCAAGCTCTTATCAACTGGCTGACGACGGGAGATAAAAAGCTGTGACTTGCTTTTACAGTATCAAACTAGGAGAGTGAGGAAATCGATGAAAAAGAATAATAAACCCAGTTTTCATTTTGTTTTTAGTTTTCTTTGGAATGCAGGATCGGTATGGTACGTCACGTCATCCCACATCTAATTTCGCGACATGTGTGACCCTTGACTTGCAACAAATCTGCGGAATGCTTGGCACTTTATCCCAAAAATATTTTATAAAACAAATGCCGATGGTTTTAGAATCTTGCTCATATTTTTAGACAGCCGGATTGAAAAGGTTGAGTAAGGGATTTTGAATTTAAGAAAAACCCGTTTCGAGGTCAGGGTCATCAGTTTTGTATGAAGTGACAGAAATGCGAAGAAAATGAGTAAGAATTGAATTCCCTCACTGACTATCTGTTAGTGTGGGAATTATGTCTGTCAGTGTCATTTACAGATATGAGCGAGGCCGGCTCCGGCTTTTCCGCAGTCAGATGGGTTAAATGATTATTTTTTTTTCTGCGGAAAATTAAAGTGCTTCAACCGTGGACTATTAAGCCGCTCTTTAGCTTGGGGAAAATGTGGCAAACTTTCTTCCCCATCGTCACAGCACCTATCTACCCTATACATGAAACCCAAATGACATGGAAGGGGATGGCTGTGCAAAAATGAAGGATTGTATTCGAGTCGAAGGTCAAATCTTCTTCAAACTCCTACTTTACAGACGGAAGATCTTAGGTACGCCAACAATCGGAATCCGTTACATTACGTAATAATAAGTACCTTTGACCAATTGAATAGTCAGCCCATTCACTGAAGAGATATCATCATAGTCCCATTCAAAGAGCAAGCTTTTTTTTTATCTTTTCATTAAAAAATAGTTAAAAAATTATTCAGACGAGCATCCTAGAATCAAATTCACCTGCTCATCTGAATATTGTGTGAATGCACTTCAAAGTTTACGGAAGAAGACAATTTGGATTTGTGATGATGCCGAAGTAGTTTTGCCTAAAAACTGAAAACTGGTTTCAAAAACAATTTACTTTGTTTTGATTACGTAATCCGAGCTATTTCTTTTATGGTTAAAAGATTTAATAAGTTATGTCATTTTACCCACGTCAGCTAAATCATCTCATATGGAACTTGACAGCGGTTCATAAAAAGCTCATAATTTTCTCAAAATAGTAAATCATAAAATGCGAAAGATAATCTTTTAAATAATAATAACATTGCATAATTCATGTAGGCAACTTGTTTGGTCAGCAGAGACACTAAAACATCTTCATTTTCTGAAATAGCCGATCTCACACACAATAACGGTCACGTCACAACTACGGAGGCAGGTAAAAATTACGATGATAACAGCCAAGCTTATTTAAATTCAATCCATGCTCAAAAAAATCCATTCTCCGTTGTTATTTTCGTAACAACGATTCTCATTACCGGCCCTCATCATCATGCCGGGCTGGACTGAAGTGGCTTGATTTTTATGACATTTTAAATCAAGCAAACAACCAAATCCATCTTTTTTATTTGAATAGAGCTGCTATGCTCGCTACCCACACCAAAGGATAATTACCTAACTGTAACATCAACGTCATTTTCTACTCCTGTCACTGCACTGCTTCTCCCCGGCTATTATACAAAACAAACTTTTTTCTTTCTTTCATTCTTTTCCTCGTTTCAAAAACTCAACCAAAAACTCCGTCGTAACTTTTTCTATAAATAGCTTCAAGTTACTATGTAGTAAAATACAAAGCTACTACGCAGGTCTTCTGCTGATTTTTTGGCTACTTTTGTTCACTTAAAAATCTCCCACGTTAGTTTGTTTCTCTCTCTGTTCATCACTTGTCTTTCTTTCGCTCTCATCTCCTTGTCTCAAAGGAGGAAAAAAAGGAATGGTTGTTTGCTTGAAATAAGAAGAAAAACAGGGTAAAAAAAGGAACAGGTTTTCTTTTTTTGGGCGGAAAGCTGTTCTTTCTCTGAAGGATTTTTTTTCTTCTGGTTTTGGCGAAACCTTTTTCTGTACTGCCTTTTTAAGCTAAAATATGTCTTTCAGAGTTGTTGGGAGTATGAGATGAGATGAGATGAGAGCTTAAAAATCGCCTTTTACATCTATAAATCATACGGAGAAGAGGAATATTATTGTATTGTGAGCTAATAAAAATCCCACAAGCGGGATGAATGAATGCATATGCGAAACAAGCTTTGTTCTTTTGAGGTTCAGACGAAGAAGGAATTTTTTTACAGAAGCAGGGAGATTCTGCGTTTGTTGGAAAATCCTTCTCTTTCATTCCTTTCCCTCCACAACAAACAGATGTGTAGAGTTATAAATACATATTACATACATAAAGTGATAGGGAGGCTGAAGATGATGACTGTTGGTGTGTGATGTCATATCAGGAACTAGTCAAGCTTGAAGGAGAAATATAATGTGTTTTTTTTGCATATCATTCTCCCGAATTTTTTCTTTTTGGTATTTGATGTCGATGTTGATAAGGAAAAAAGTCTGGAGACTGGGTAAAGAAGAAGAGAGGCCCTTTTTAGTAAATAAATAAAATTACGTTGGAATCGACATCTCCTTCTGAGCTGTGGTTGAGGAATGGAATTGAATGGGAAGCATGTTTCAAGAAGGGATCCATCAAAAAGTGTTTCTTTCTCTAGCTATACGGTGCATGGCATGCATGGCATGAAGGAGGAATGTAAACCACTTGGGAGGAAGTGAAAGGTCTGAAAATGCAATTGGAATCTGATTCTCCTTGGGAAAGAGAAAGATAATGGAAAGTGTATGGATAAACCCTAGCTGGTGGAGGAGCGGGGTAATGGATTTGTCAGAAAAAAATAGAAAGAAAGGCTTCTTCTTGTCTTCCATCATCTTCCAAGAAAGTCTGAACGGTTTACCATTAGGGAGAAGAGAAGATGACGGAGTTCAAGTCAGCAGAAAGAAAATGCTTTCTCCATCATGCTGTATAACATCTATGACAAAAATCAAGAACCAGCCTTGCTGGAGAAAACCTTCAGTCTAGTCAGTCAGTCATGTCGTCCTGACAGTATGTTCCCGAATGATTTAAAAACCTGACTTTCTATTTGGTTCTTATCTCATCTCAAAATTCGAGCGTGGCCCATATGAAGTCTGTGCCTTTATTTAAGGGTGAGTGAGGTATTTTTATCGCAATCCTTCCCAAAAACAGTAAAGTCAATGCCGGAACCTACTTGGTCCTTATTGCAATTTACTGACGAGACGGTTCAAAAGGTTTTTTTTTCCATTGTAGTGCAAAGAATAAAAAGAAATGTTGTGGTTGTGACTTATTGATTGAATTCAAATTAGGTACCTTATGTCAATGCCCTGGAATCAATCTTCGTCTCTCTTCTTCAGATCCAGCTGGTATATTATATCATGCATAAAGATTGCATAAATTGCATTTCATACACAACGTAACCCATTTCATCCATTCAAAAGTTAATCTCCTTAAACGACCGGTTTGATTGAATTGGTTTCTTTTGTGCATCAAGAAAATGGAAACATTATTTGATCAGAAGCAGGACAAATGGGAGAATTTTCTCCGAACACCGGAAGTCCAAAGAAAAGATTTTTAATACTTTATTTTTAAGCTCATCTCAATACTTTTGAGGGAAAAAGCAGGTCTATTGTACATTAAACTTGACAAAAACAGTCTGGTTATTTGATGAAAGGAATTTGCTTCAATAGTCTACAACCATACCTACTTATATGACAGCAGGTATCTTCGACGAAAATTTATTGAATCGAGAGCGACCGCAAGCCACAACTGGGAATTTAGATTTTCTTGCTTTTTATGCATATCTAATCTTGAATCATGGTCAGAGTGACCAATTCAAAAGTAACCAATTCAAGAGCGACCAAGACAAATGTGACCAAGCCATTGTGACCAATTCTAAAAAATCAGTTAAAACCGCAA
>JAQGAI010003957.1:0-10084 GCA_034696905.1 Lepidocyrtus violaceus
AAAAAAAATGAAAGAGTCCAAACGAAGTTATAAAAGACCGGAGGGATGTCATTTGTCCATTTCCGAGAAATCCTGAAGGTATGTGAATGAAATGGAAAAGAGTATAATGTAGACGTACTTTCTCCACAAAAACTGCATGGACACTACTTAAGGGGAAGTAGTTTTTTTTATTTTTTTTTGATAAAGATGGAAATCAGAAATTTTCAGGGAAAATGGAAACGGACAGAGACGGTGTTGGCACACGGGGCATGTTAATAGTAGTTCCTGTTTGTTTGATGTGAACATTTGTACAATGAATGAGTTGGGCTTCCGTGTAGAAAGCAGTGAAAGCCGTTGGAATTTCCTAAGGAAAGTAAATGTCCTGAGGTTCATGTCCATCGTTCATCCCCAATTCAGGAGGAGGAGGGTTTTTGGCTGGAATTAGTCTTTTCGAGAATGGACTTTATTCGTTGTTTATGTCACCATAATAGAGTCGAGCTCACTAAAACTCTCATTTCATTCATGTAAATAGTAAATAGCGTAGGCAGGAGACACGCTTCCTTTTGTTTTGCTTAGCCTAAATGCAAACACGCCCATCCCGTTTCATTATACTTTAGGAGGATCTTCTGTTTTCTTTTACTAGAAGCCCTTGCACCCAGTGAATGCCCTTTGAATAGAGTTAGACTTTTATCAAAGGAGACGCAAACGGAAGATTACGTTTTCTCCAACGAAAAAAAAGGAAAACAGGAAGGAAGGGGAAAGTGATGTTGACAGGGATCTAATCAAGAGAAAAGATAGAGGGTAATTCCAACTATATCATTTCCTATTGACTAATTTGCGACCGTGCCAAATGCATTTGTTCTAAAAAAAGATAGATTTTGAGTAAGGAAAGTGTATAGAACTGACTGAGAATTGAGTGGTGAAAGGGGGTTCTGATTCACTGGAGCAAGACCGCAGTATTCTCTGTTTACATTATCGTGAATCGTGTCGTGGTCGGACTATCAAATAATGTACTGTATTATTAAGGGGGATGTTCCTCTAAATCGGATCTGGATTTAATAAAAAAAACCAAGCAGTTTCAACAGCATTATCACATGACCATGAATAAAAATTGCGAAGGGGAATCCAATAAAACTGATAAATATTCATGTTCCTTTAACAAAAATGTATTATTATTTTTTTGCCTTTTTTAAGCTTCTGCGGTGGACGGACCCGTCCTTAATCTGACGAGGATCAACCGGGAGCACATGGGTGAATACTCGTGTATTGCGGATAACGGGGTTACGCCATACAGATCCCGGAATTTCATCGTGGAAGTTCATTGTAAGTCCCATTTTTTTCCTTTCTATTTTTTAGCCGTAATATAGTAAAAGAGTGGGGATCGAGTTGGTAGAAGAGCCTTTTCCTCTGTACAAATGTTATGATATGATGTTCATGATCATGATCAAGGAGAATTTTTCAATATTGAATTCCCATTTTCACTTTTTTCTTTTTCAAATGATCCATGTTTGATTAGGGAATTGGCGTCCTACAAGCAGAATTTATTACAGAGGGAAAATCTGGTGACGGTAAAACCATCAATTTTTGTGCGCACTCATGTTCATGTCAGGATCATAAAAACGGAATAAATGTTCATTAGATTGGTAATCCCCTGGAAATGAAGTTCTTGGAATGGAGTTATTCTCAAATTGAATCCTTGAAAATCCTCGAAAAATCCCAGACATTTTGGGTCTGCCTGTCCTCCGGAAGCGTATCTATGTATGTACCAAGTATATTTACCGTGACCGCGGTCTGTATAAATAAGCTCCTTTTGTAACAAAATCTAGTCCGCTCTTTAAGTCCACTAACCAATTTCAAAAATAACTAAGTAGCTAAAACAAAGAAGCCGTCCGTGATGTCCTCATTTCAGCCACACTTACAAAATCCTAAGGACATTTTTCCCTCTGTGTATACTGTAGGTAGTAAAATGGAATTATGTACTTTATTCAGAAGTACCGTACCCTACCATATCAAATCATATAATGTGCTTACTTAAAAAAACTCTTTGAAAAAAGGTGTTCCCATTTTGTCCCATCACATCATCTCACCTCATGATATTCCTAAAGCTTCCATTACAACTCCCAAAACTCCCTCCAGTCAAACGCTTTTAGGGACAAATAACATTCCTTTCATTGGAACCCTGGTGAAAAAACTGGCGTGTGTTAAATCCGGATGTATATAAACCATGTCATTAAATAAGCCAATCCATAAAACATGAAGTTGAAGGGAAACCCTCCCAAAAAAAAGAAAGATATGTATAATATTGCACTGGAAATGTCATTTCATCAGGATTTTTTCTAGTGATTTTCCTTTTCATACTATAAAGATGTTCTTTCAAAAAAAGGTGCACCTTTTTCCGTTTATGAACTCTCGGTCAAAAGCATCAAGATTCACTCTTACCCCTTTTTTACTCTTTGGTTCTTGATCTTTTCTGACTCACATATGAGCGGATCAAGTCTGTGTGGTGAAAGCGGAAGAGATATAAGCCAAGTGAGATGTTAGAAGAAACACCTTAGCCTAGGTACAGAGCTCCTTGGTAGTATAGTGCTACTATGAATGGCACATAAAAAAGGTTCATCTTTTACACATACATACAAACGCATTGAATCCATTGAAGAAAATCTCTGGGAATCCCTGGAGAATTTTTTTGAGCTAAAAATTGAGGTTGTGTGAGTAAGCCACTGTTTGAGGGGGGATGGGATGATAATCGAGAGATAGTATGGAAATAGTAATGTGACACCAGCAGTACCACACCACGAAACCATTTCCTCCAGAAATTCATTCCATGTCGTATCATATTATTGCATTGTACTTGAGTGCATCCCACGTAGAAATTGAGACTGTTCCTTGATGCGATCATTTTTGACGGACTTTCTTTTTTGAAGTTTTGGTGCTTGGGCTGGTGCTGCTGTTGATATGTTTAAAGGATTTATTTTTATTTTTAGAAAAGATATTGTAAGTGGTTTGGGTTGTGCTTGACTTTCGGCTTCCCTGGATTCTATTTCAGGGAAAGGCAAACCTTTCCAATAAAGGGTTGAGCTGACAGCACACTGGGAGACAAAATAGAAAAAAGGAGTTATTTGTTATGTGATTGGAATTTTAAGGAAAACACCAAATCCCGGAAATGAGAGGTTGTGTTGAGCGGAACTAATCTTTGATTCGGCTCAGGTGTTTGATAGAAATACAATTGCAATAGAAAGAGATTACCAATGTGACATGGTGAAATGATGTCGCTCACTGCGTATTGTAGTGGGAAGTTTCTGTTGTAGCACCTCGATTTAAAACAAAACATCAAAATATGGGAATAAAATTGAGTTTATTTTCAATTTCCTTAATTATAATAGAGCTGAGAAAAAAAGACTCAATTTTAGCTCTTTATGGTACATTTATCATTAGATTTTGCTTACAATTTAGGCAAATTTTTTTAAATCAACAGCATGATGAGGAATAGCAGTTAGCAATTTGAGTTCTTCTCGTGTATGAAATGGACAATGATACCTAAATTTCGCTACATGACCCAGCATAGTAGATAGGTTTGTGTATTTTGTCCTAGCTAGTCAAATCATATAAAATCTCAAAACAAATGCATGATTTATTTGTTTCCCAGAATTCAGGATACTGTTATTGTAGGTTAAAAATTGCTAGACCTCCAATTCGCGAAGTTTAAACTACTAATTCATGTCTTTATTTTTACTATTCATTTTACGCTTTTGAATCTGTTTGAAAGATCAGCATTCTAAAATCTCAGTATTTTCATAGTCGCACAGAGGCATGAGTCATGAACCTAATTAGCTTCAATATAGCAGTCTACGGCATTACTTTATTCCGAGCTTGGTAAAGATTTACGAGAATCTTTGCTAGATAAATGAACAATGTAATAATAATAATTAGATTTATATGGATCATTAACTCATTGGAAAAGTTTTGGCAGAATGAATTACCCACTAAACTTTCCATAATAAATTTGCGATTCTCCACTTCCACTAAACGTACGGATGTTTCTTGTAGTATTATTCTAAGGAGAAGAAAATTATTCCTTGTTTCGCATTTACGGAAGCATCTGTTCTCATGTGAGATTATAAAATTTCCTTAATGTAAACAAATTGGATGCTTTATGATACCGTATGGTATGTAAAAGTAAGGAAAGACTCTGCTTGTTCAAAGATTTATAACATGGTTTTAAATAGACGTATGCATTGTGTAAAACATCACGGGAGCGGGATGTAACAGATTGCTGATTTTAAAATAGGCTTAAATGTAATACCCTGGTAAGAAAATCGAGTCCGGAACTATTATTTATTGTTAGTGCTCCCACTTTAAAAAAGTTACAAAGTTCAGGAATGACAAAAACCATTGACTGGGGGTGATTGAGAACGAGGAAAAGTCGAAGTTGAAAATGCCACTAAACTAGACTACTTACTTACATAATATTCAGGTTTCTAAATTGCAGATACACGGAAACTTTTCTTCAAGCCACCCTAGTCCTGGCCTTGCTTTCCCCACAAGAAGCTCAATTTAATGAGACAATATAGAGTTGCTCTTTTCTCCAGGTTATTTTCAAAGCGAACAACCAAACCAAGTGTAATGTATAAGAAAATTAATGCAGGGAGCCTTCCTCCCCCTCCCTGGATGGTGACTCTCTATGGAGCGTCGAAAGTATGGGAAAGAGACATTAATATTAATTATTACAAATGAGCAAGGGAATATGGAATAAAGTCTTTTCAAGATTAAAATTAATTAGTGTAGTTGTATGCTATAGAAGGGTAATAAGAAGAGTGAGCTGTGGAATTTAGATTGGTAGAGGAGAGGAGTCAGAGGAGTAAAAAACTATTATTATTGCATCTTCACTTTCACCCTTCTTCCTCCAAACCAATGCATACTTACATCTATTTTACATATCATGCATAGGTAACCATTCCGATGTGAACATAATGGAGATAGTTGAAGTGCTTATTAAATTCCTATCGTTTTTTGGGAGGGGACGACTCCGACCATGTCAAGCCATGGTACTACTACATGGAGGAAGATATTATACAATTTCATTGCTGTTTTCAATGTTTATGAAGCAATATATGACTAGCCAAACTTTAAAAGTGTGAACGAATTGAGGGAGAAGGGGAAAGTGAAAGTGCCAGACTTAAGGAAAAGGACAATGATACCAGAAAAGATGAGAATAAAACGTCGGAATGTAAATGGTTTGAGGGAGAAGCGAAGCAGAGTGTGTGGTGCAATAAGTGTGCATGTCTGTCGCATACACGCATAAATAAAAGATTTTCTCATTCTTTTATTAGAAAACGTGTACATGCACATTCCGTTCCCCAAAATATCACATCATTGCATGGCTGCCTGAACAAGTCAAAGTCAGAGTCAAGCCAGGTAATTGGGAACATGAAATGAGAAGGGAAAAGTGAGGGAAGGAAAGAGAGAGAGCGAGTCATGGCTGGCACGAGCCATGGAAAAACATACGAATTATGTACATGTCTTATGTAGTGTATTGCTTCAAGGTATTTAACTTTCTCTTGTCATTGTTCTCTTCCTTTCCGGTCTTGCTCTTTCTTTCCGTCTTTCGTTTTTCCCAGGCTTGGAGAAAGACCGCACGAGCCCTTTTCCTCCTCTTTCTCTCCATCCATTCATCTCGTTTATCTTTCTTACGTTTTTTAATGCAATAAACTTTGACTACTTCCCCGGTTTGTTTGTCTACACATCCATTACATTTCGTAGGACAGGGAAGAAGAAGTCGCGGTTAGTTTGAGTAGTTAATAACTAACTACTACGAAACATCTAATAAAACAAGAGACACGAGAGAGAAAGTCGCGTGCCTAAAATATATATTCCTCCCCGGCATTGGACAGACGGGAAATAGTGTGAGGATACGGTACGATGGTGCTAGTAAAACAGTCCTCGGGACACTTGTTATTTTTACAAATAATTATAACAAACGAGGTAGCGCATTCTACCGAAATAAAACCGGAGGAGTTTTGCACTTCTTGAGAACTTTCCTGAACATCATCATATGTATAAAAAAGTAATGGATGGATGGCTAACGTAAAATATGGGGCTAAGAAGGGCACTAAAAACTACACGACGACAACAGTTTATAGCCATTAAAGATCCAACATCCTGGTTGGGTTTTCATTCTTCAAGACAATTTCTGTAATACATAGATTTAGTGAAAGGAACTGCTCGTTCTCATAAGAAAATGGAGAAAGTTATGTGATTCATTTGGTTCCCCTCTTTTCTTTTGATTTTCTTTCCTCATTCCCACTTTTGAATCAAGCATTTCTTACTGTATTTAGAAGCTGCGAACCTGGTTTGGGTTGGCTGGCTGGCTGACTCATGTTCGTTAGCAAAGTAATGGGATAATAATTTTGTCTGTAGAACTGCACGGTACAAGTTTACGTAAGTAATTGAGGAATTGCCTGGATAGGTCAATGAATTGGAGAAAATGTAAAAAGGAATAATAAATGAGGACTTTGCTAAAATAACCTAAGGAGCTAAGGGGATGCCAGATGGGTAGGTATGCATGAAATAACTGTAGCGGTACTCGGTTATTATGGAAGAAAGGCTGCCGACAAAAAGCCACAAACAAGGCAAGAAAAAGGAATGAAAAGAGGAGAAAACAAGATGCCGGCGCTTTTCACAAGTTATCTATAATGTCTCATTTGGCTTATTCCCTCTTATTTGTCGGAAGGAGTGCGTAAAGTGTGAAAATTAATCTGACCCTTGCGTATACTTTTCGTGTTGGAATGTTATAAAATTTGCTTTCAACTAGATCCTTGTTTGTGCAAGCTGCTATTTATGAGTTGGCCAATTTATGGATGGAACTGAAAATTACCACTCTGAATAGCGCAAGAAATTATATTACTCTTGCTATACCAGATCCTTTTGTAAAAAAAACAGACAGAAAATATTTTCATTAGTTTCAGAATAATAAAAAATAATTTGGTTAATGGTTTCTTCAATATTATTCCATATTTTTGTTGCTTTCTGGCTAAGACGGAAGTACGGAGAAAAACAATCTTTTAGAAATGTAACCGAAAAAATCTGGTTTCTTGCAGAGTTTGGAAAATATATAGACCAAAATAAATAAGTGAAAAACGGCTGAATTTTTCTTTTTATGCGTTTTCTGCTATAACAAGTTGCGGGCTCGCAAATATAATTGAATTTCGACAGTCACACTCCACAGACTGTTATTTATTCGAGGAAGGGATGTTTACGCAGAACATGAGTTATGGTGTACTCACACCCTAATAAAAGGCCGCAACCATATTTTATTCGCTACATATAAAAAACCACTGATTTATGCAACATAAAAACTGGGCAACTGGCTGAGTACAAAAATGATTGTGAAAGTCCCACATGGACTCAACAGGCTGCTAACGTTTCTGTAAAATTATACAGTGTAGTTTCCAATTCAATTCGAACTAAAACCTAGCGAAGGATACAATATATCAATGCTCCACATTTTCTTCCTGCCTTCATGAACCGACGAGTTTCATAAAGGGTTTCATATTTTCAATCCGTATCACCGAAGAAAATACGAATGTTTGTTAATGATATTATGGAGAAACCTCAAACTTCTCGTAGTCATAAAGCGTAACCAAAGACTAGGTGATTTATTAGCTTCGTTTCAATTTATTTATTTAATGGTGTGTGCTAGAGCGTTGGATCATGGCTTTTTCCTAAATTGGGAAAAATATACCGTTATACACATCTCAGCTTTATTTCAGAAGTTTTTTAAAGAATAAATTGCATTTCCGGTTTATTTGAATTGGATCATGATTTTTAGAACATCACTATATACCATTTGAACAGAGAACTGAAATTAGTAGCTCAATTTATATTTTCCAAAATAATAACGAATCGAACTATTGTTTAAATATGTTTTAGTCCCACCCATGATACGTATCCAGAATCAAATGATTGGAGCTAGTATCAGCTCCAAAGCCATGTTCGACTGTTACATTGAGGCCTTCCCTCCTTCAGTGACTTATTGGGAGAGATCCGACGGAAGAGTCTTAGAAGCTAGTGAAAAGTACCATGTTGGAACAAGAGAGCTGGGACCTTACAAGGTTGGTAAAACTTAATCAAATGACTTATTCCACTACTACTAAATTAAAGCAATTCTTAATTAATGTTTTTAAACGTAAGATGAATTTACTGACATAAGCATTTGTTTACATCTGCTAGGTTCATATGATGCTGAATGTGTCCAGAGTATCTGTAAATGACATGGGACGTTATCACTGTGTGAGCAAAAATGAGTTAGGCACTACGAAAGGAGACTTCACCATGTATGGTAAGTGGATATCTCAATGAAGCAGACAGTGTGTGCATGAAGCTGTGTGGTAGATGAATAAGTTCCCGTTTTCATTAATTTGCAGAAGTGGATCCCAATTTAGTCACACCACCACCTAAGGCCGGAGGAAAGGGAGTTGCTATTTATGGCCAGGTAAAACGGGAATTAATTAAAAGACTCAACGTATCATGTTTCCCCATTTTTATGATCTTCGGGATGACGAACCCAATCACTCTTTTACAGAGCTTGAATTTTCAATAATATATGTAACTATTATTCAAAGGTTCAACCAGAACATGTCGACCTGGATGACATGTGTCCATCTCAACCACCCTGTCCAGAGTGTCCACCCCGAATCGAAACGGGCAAGTGTCGTTCCGGTGGCTTTGCACTCCTTGACATGGTCGGATGGGAAATCTATCCGTTGGGGAATCTTACATCTCCAAAAGCTACAAACAGAACACAAGGTAAGACAAATACATTTCTTGTAATTTACGTATAATTCAAAACATCACGTCCAAGCATGCAGGATTTTTCTAGAAAGTTTATCCTCAAGTGTACATCATCTTTATTGTCAAACAATGAGAGTACGTGGGTGTAAAGGTGAGAGGCCCGGGTTTAGGTAATATGGATTGCGAGACCATAAGAATTAACACAGTCACAGATTCTGGTAGGAGATTCGACAGTTATGCGGATAACACTTCTCTTGAATTAAGTTTCATTAATCCCATGTGACCTTTCCAACTTACTGAGCAAGTGCCAGAAGAGAGAAGTAGAAATCTGCTTATTCTCTCACTCCTATTATCTGTTTTTCTTAAAGTGCTAGTTCCCTCCATAAACTTTATCAAAAGCTTTTACGCACTTGAGTGAGATAAGTAAAAGCGCCTACGCTGTAATCTATCCCATCGCATCCCAACGTATCTAACCTTTTCATGAATCTTGTATATTGTGCTGTAGCCAACCTAATGAAAACCTGCTTTCCCTTCGCTTGTATTTTCTCATGCACGCATTGTTAGACTCGTGTTTCGAATTCAATCATTGATGATTACTTTTCAACGTAACCCTTTTACGGAGTTCCCGTTTTTATGCCTGGATTCTGGATGTACATTGGTATATAAGAAAATGACACTTTGCCACTTCTATCTCGATAATTACGCAAAACGTTCGTGAAAAGATGCTTTCCAAAAATGTAAGATGTAATCCAGCTACACGTCTTTTACGATTCGTAATAATGGAATGGATTTTATCATCGTGGAATACAATGTAAGTAGAATGTATGTTTTATGTATAGAGACAGACGTCATTTGGAATTACTCATACTTTATGTCGACTTTTTTATCCATACTCCTTTCTGCATTGTATTAGGCATCAGGATATTAGACTCTTCTCATGCAATAAATGATGAATAAATGAATATTGTGAATTTAATTTCTTTTAATTTTCCCGGGGAGAAATAAACGGCAGTATAAATGCAGGATTCATAAGTAGGTGGCAATTTAATTCTTGACTAGAAATGTTCTACTCAACCATGAGGGGTGGGTAGAATAATGGCCCGGTACTTCATAGATTTTTCCTTACAAGCACTTTGAAACACGGCTGAGATGAAATTTACAGCTAGGAAATCAAGTTGATAGGTCCATCTGCACGTTTAAGTGCTCCTTCTTTCTTCCATTAAGCTCGATTACTACTGAACCTTAACGGAGGAGGAAAAGGGTTTTATGCGTTTTCATTTTTTTACTACTAGACTTTCCGACATTATAGGTAATA
>JAQGAI010003958.1:0-10081 GCA_034696905.1 Lepidocyrtus violaceus
GAAATAGTTACCGAATATTCCTGAAAAGACTATCCTATATCAACTTCAGAGAGTTCCGAGTCAACCCACCGTACTGATTTTTCATGAGCTATTCCTCGGCCTTTTTGGTCATCATAGAATTTTTTAAGCTTGGACAGATAGCATAAAGCTAAAATTAAGTAGGTAGCCATTATTAATAAATATTATGGATCAATTTACCTTCATGTGTGCAATTTGATCTTGTTCCCAATTATATTGTTTCGCTTGGTTTTCCAGTAACTCCAGACGAGTTTGAACGAACTGATCGTAGTTTCCCTAAAATAAGTTGATGATATAACAATTAATAAAATACATCATCATAGAAAATGTATTACAACTGCCAAATATAGTTAGAATGAGAATATCTGTCTTCTGTCACTTACACCAAAATATTTCAATTTCCTTTTGTCCAAGTGCATAATGTTAGTGCACACACCATTCATAAAATCCTGTGAATGTGAAATAATCACCAAAATTCGCTTGTAGGTTTTTAACTCATCCTCCAGCCACACACAAGCTTCCAGATCTGAATAAAATTAATACAAGAACAAAAAAGTTAAAAATTGAATTACTTTGTACAAATTCAAAACCTCTTTAGTTGATAAATATTCCAAAAAACATACCAAGATGATTAGTTGGCTCATCTGTGAAACAAACAATGATAAACAATTAATAAATAAATGTAATTACACAAAATGTCTCATGTACTTTACACATTCACAATTTGCGGAAAGTTATTTAACAGAAAAAGAGAAATCATACCAAGAAGTAAAAGATGGGGCTTAACGAACAAAGCTCTCGCCAACGCTATTCTCATCCTCCAACCTCCAGAAAAATCTCTACACTTCTTTACTTGCATTTCTGCAGTAAAGCCTAAACCGTGCAATATATTGCCTGCCCGGGCTTCTGCCGTGTCCGCTGACATGTCATCCAATCGGTCATACACATCCATAAGCCGTTCCTGTGATTCTAATGTCACAAATAAAAGATTTTAAAATTAATTTTACTTAAAAAAAAATAACATTGCTGCTGCTTCTGATTAGGTAATTCTCTTGGTATGGTATGGTAATTTTATTTTCTTCTGTGATTTACCGTCATCTTCATACTGAACAAGCTCCTCAGCCAATTTTTCCAAACGAATCCTCTCTTCATCCACCTCCATTACACACTTAAGAGCAGTTTTGTCACTTGCAGGAATTTCTCGTGTCAAGTGATAAATATCAATATGATCAGGAATCGGTACCTCCCGGTTCCCCAGAACAGCTAACAGCGTCGACTTTCCACTTCCATTTTGACCTGCACAATATTGACATGGTTTACGATCGAATCACCAATGCTTTCCTATATCAAAATAATTAAAAATCCGCTGTAATAAGACAAACTAATTAGTACCTATAAGACCATAACGGCGTCCACAATTCAACTCCAACTTAGCATCCTGAATTAGTTCATGACCATAGAACGTGATGGACAACATGTCGATTTTGATATCCCTGGATTTGGGATGCACTCCTAACACTCCTGTACAGGCCCGAGCTTCAGCGCTTATTTTTGCTTCTTCTTCCAGTTTCCGACAAAGTAATTCTGTATAGATAAAAATCGATAAAACAATTAGTAGAAACAATACAAAATCATTGTATGTATTTTATATTGCAATATTTAACGTTACATAACACTGATTACAACAGCTGAAACGAAAAAATGGAATTCGGATCCTTATTCCTTACCTTCCTGACTAATTGATTCACTGGCGCCATTTTCCTTGTCACCGGTGCCATTAGTGGTGGGGCTAGTTTCCCTCTTTTGGTCTTCTACATCATTTCCGTTGCCGTTTTCAAGATCCTGAGGCTTGCCCCCTTTCGTTTTCGATTGTTTCGCAGCAAGCTTCTTGGCTTGATCTCTCTTCTTCTTGGCGTCAGAAGGCATCTTGACTTATTAAAGTTGCTAGTAGTTGTTAAATATCTACAAGAAAATTGCTCCGTGTGATGATATCCGTAAATCAGACTTTTTAATCACAATTATGAGATATATACTGCGTTTAGAAGAAGTCGGAGCGATTTTTTATTACTAAAATTATGCGTTACTAGAAAAGCGTAGTCGAACTCGATCGAACTATGTATTACCTGCAAAAAATCAAACAAAACAAAATAAAATCAGATTAGTTGACTTTTAAAACTCAAGTGGGTGCTTTTAGTTTAACAACATGAATTTATTTCCATGATGAAGTAAAAGCACCTTGACCTTATATACCTTATATACCTAAAATCTAAAACACTCATCGAAAACCAACTTACAAGTAATTATTATTTCCGGTATGCAGTATGTTTGCGTCACCCACGCACGGCTAGTTCAAAGGTCCACCAGTGGATGCACTTGTACCAGCAAGGCCTTAACTTCTATCTTCCTAACTTTTTGAACAACACTGAAATAAATATCCCTACCTAAAACCAACGTTATCCAACAAACAGATCGAGGCAAGATGGAAGATAAGCACTATTTTTTAGAATGAGTATTCAAGGAAAACGTTCAACTACTGATGAAGAGTCTGCTCCAACTGGCTGAACACGGCTCAATTAAAATTTTAACTATAAATTAAATTATCCTTCTCTTGTCTTGTCTGTGGTCGGTCGGTGATAATAATACTGGTATCAGCTGGCCAAAAAATCTGTCTGCTCCCACTACTTCTTTCGATCAATTCAATTTAAAAAAAAAAAGATTTTTAAAACTTTTAAAAATTAAATTAAATGCACCTCTCCTTTCTACTTCTTCTAAACCTACTACATAAATATCGAAACTCGGAAGCGTTTTCACACACAATCAGGTGCTTTTGCTCTAGAGGTGTAAAATATTTAAAATATGCAAGTAAAATGGGAAGAATCTCCGATAGAAGAAGTGACGTACAGGCTGCTTTGAAAGTGTGAACCTTCTTGGTTGAGGTTGGCCGAACAAAAGATAGAGGAATGGGCAGACGGGTGGGTAAATGTCCTGTTTGAATTGAAATTGAACAGCAATTTGAAGAAAGAACAAGTTTGTTCCCTTCTTTAGCATAAAACCAGAAGAGTTGGACTTATCGTTTTTGTAGCCGCAGCGCCAAAGGTGCCTTGCCTAGTACCATGTGCTCCTTTTATCATTGAGTGAAGTGAGTCCCCGTCTTCTGCTTTCAGCTCTATGGATTGAGGATTGAGTCAGTCGAGTCGTCTTTCCCAGCCCCGATGATAAATGAACATGAATGCATTATTCGCTTTTCGCCCTTTTTGTGAGAAAATACACGTAAAACTGTACTCCTCCGTTTTTCGTGAATATTATGTAGCTTTCTGCAATATGTTTGTACAGCATTGCGTTTTTTCTTTATGCATAAAATGTAAAAGAGACCACCTAACACGTCATTTCACCGTGGAATCCTTTCACGCAATTTCTCTGTAAAATTCCATTCATTTGAAGAGCGAAGAGCGCAGCGGATATTGGCATTGGCTCATCTCATGTCTCATCTTTCATCTATCTATATGTCTGGGAAAGTTTATAGGCTAAATGCCGTAGTAAACGTTCGAGCTATTATATTAGCTTGTCGATGTTGATTTAATGTGATATAATGATGAGATGATATGATATGATCCAATTAAAATTTAAATGGTTTGTGTTTTTTTCTGCTGGGTGTACATTTCCAGTTATTTTCCCGTATATCGGATACATATTTGGGTAAGTCAGTAAGTAGTATCAGTATCAATTGGAGTTAGCATTTTAGCATGCATAAATACGATGAAAGCAAGCATATAAAATCACACGTAAAAAGTATGTACTAAAATAGGCAAGGTAAAGCAAGGTGTAAAGTACAATACGCCCCACCTACCTGCAAAAACAAGGCATTATTGCTAACAGTCAGGATTTTTGTACGATTTGCGAGAAAATCGGCAGGTTTTCCGTTAGAGGGCACCAGAAACACAAAAAGAGTTTTATTAGGTAGCGTTGTATTGTGGCTTTAGGCAACGGTAATGTCGGTAAATCAAATCAAAAAAGCGTGAATTTCAGGGACCGTCAGAATTAACGACCGACCGACACAAACTTATCAGCAAAGGTTATTCATTAAACTAACCACAAAACAACTAATATGACAAGCGTCACTCAGTCACCAGAAAAAAATAACAATTTCAATCAGATCGGTGTAAAAAATCGATGGTTATTTATTGCTCTACATGTTTCAGTTTCATTATTAATGGTGAGGATAATAATAATTACACTAATTTAAATATAAACATGACTTTTCTAAATGACACGTAACAAAACTGCCAACAAAACTACACTACATCCCATCTGGAGTACCACCGGTCGTGAAGTCGCTGTTTTACTGTCGCTATGTCCATGTTGTTTTTGAAGTGCTCTTCCTGGATCTTTTCAGCCTCTTCGAGGGTCACGGAGCCATGCTCCTTTAATAGGTTGTAGGCAACGAATTCACCATTTTGTTTGAGGAAACCGTTTTCCGGGCTGTCTGGTAATCCATTGGGGGTTGTGATTGGAATAATTTCGACTAAATGCTTAACCCTGTAAAGTCTAGCGTTGTTTCTTGGCGTGTTTTTGATTATCGCCACAGCGCGAGGCTGAAAATAAATAGTTATCAAAATAATAGCAATTTGTAAATACCCTGGAATATATGTAAATAACTTCCTCTGTCCTCATAAAAATTTTAAACGCAAAATGTGCTGGGGTGCTACCTTATCCAAGTGCAGAACCATCATCCATTTTTTCTCCCACCACGGACAGCCATATATTGTGCGGATTTTTTTTACCAGGAATAATTTGGCAGGTTCCACTGGAGGGTCCTTTTGATCTGGATGTCTATACGAAGGAAGCGAATACAAATTGCATTATTATTATGGAATTATGGACAATGGAACGAATATGTATACTGTCATTTTATTATCAACTTCAGCATAACAAGGACTAGGACATTTCATTTAACTCCCAACACCCAACCATTTAATTTCATATTTCACCAACCTTGGAAAATACGTGAATCCATGATAAGGTATTCCTTCCGGATCCTTACTAGCCACCTTATTACTCCACTTCTTGGTGTATTTAAAACGAACACCACCTAATAGGAAGGACTGCGGCTGATAGGAAGTCAAAACACTGCATCCACCTAACAGTCCACTTCCTGCTGGACCGGGGTATGATAAGGTGGACACATTGGCACTACTGGAAACTTGTGAAAATGGCCCAACAACAGCAGCAGCGCGAGAAGACGAAAACCCGGCCCGCAGAAAAAGTCGGGATAGGTTTGATATTTTCACAGGTTGCATTGTTCCACTTGAGACTTTAGAACAAAGAATAAACAATGAAGGAAGATTGAAGATAAGAAATAGAGTGGATTACTTATCCCTCCTGAACACTGGAACTGGAAGGATTGGAACTCTGTGTGTTGGCCATCAGCTGAAAATAAATAGGTAAAGTAAGACAAAAATGTCATATCAAAGTCTAAAATAGACAATCCATAATTGATAATAAATTCTAGTTATTAGCTAAAGGATGAAGGAAGATGCTGGAACCAAATCTTACTAGGCATCTAATTTCTAATGTTCTAGTTAGAGTTAGATTAGACTAACTAAATGCATTTTTGAAACTTTTGCTCATTTTCAAAGAACGTTTTCTTTCATAAATAAATAATAACGTGAATTTGTTTTAACTTACCATCCCGGATTATGGAGAATTTAACTTTTGCTCCTTTTTTCAGAATGAACAATGATGCAAAAATATAGACTTTGATCACTTAACAAAAACTTAGCTAATTTTAATTAACTAAGTATTTAAAAGGTAAACAGTAGACGGTTTCAGGTTCTTCTGCCCTGCTGCTGATGGTTGATAAAATTGATTCACGTTTTATCATCATCAGAGGAGTATCATCGGTCTGTTTTGCTAAACATTCTTTGGATCTGCTGCTTTACCACCGAAAGTCTTGGTTCAGCATGGGGCATCGTGAACCAACTCTTGGAAGGCTTGTTTCTCAATATCTATGAAAGCTGGATCCAATTCTCGCATCATCAAATCATTTTTCATGCGTATGATTTTTTTAACTGCTGAAGAAAATGAAACTTTTGTATTGTGGCAAATAAATTTTGATCGTCTAAAATTTCATTGTGCATTGGTTTTCAATAATTGGTGATCTTCTTGTGCCCTAACTGATTAAGCAGATTTGCGTCTTAATTCATAATTTCTAATCGAGCTACCATTCTTCGGACCAAGCGAGGATTTTTTGATGATTTTGAGGATTCTAAATATTTCGTTTTTGTTCAAGAGTAGACCAGCAAACTACACAATTTATTAACGGCTTTATCTCGATTTCCGAAGGTTCGAAAGTGTGAAATGTCGGAGCATCAATGAAAGCAGACGAAGTTGAGTTCTCTTATTAGTAAGTGAGATGTGATGTGATCACTTGTGAGATATGCACAAATTTCAAAGTTTGCATATATGACGGAACATTTTTTGCTGTCATAAAAGCAAAATGAGCATGAGCGTGCAGTTCCTTTAATTCCGCTCACTTTAAGGTGACCTCCTAAATTGTATATGGCGGAAACAGTAAGCAAACACACCGGCATGCAATAACAAAGTCATTTAAAAACATTATATAGGTAAGTGCAAATGCAAGGACAAGGTCAATATTATTACCGGTTTGAACTTCCATCATTTCATGGCATCTCTGCATCTTTCTTTACTACCATCAGTACCATCATCTTAACCTTCGTTAAAATTTAATTTGAAAAAAAATATATGCTTGCTACTTAATTAGCTTGCATCGGAAGCAGGAGTTCACGGAGTTTGCCGAAAACTTGACAATAAAATTATCGGGATTTCATTTCTCTTCAGCAACACTGTTGTTTATTTACTATGTAATTATAAACTTATTCCTACTTCTATGATGATAAATGATAATTAAATTAGATAAAAAAAAGTATTACGTGTCAGCAGTAAAGCATAGGTTATCATTATATTATACATCAATCGTCCGGCTTTTCTGTCAAAACAACGTACCTAACTAATCAACATAATGATGGATTGTTACTTCGATTCAGCATATTTCGGGAAGAGTTTACTTTCGCATCAATCCTGTAGCAAGCATTTATACAGTAATCAGCGTAATGGAGATCCTTCAATCCCAATTATTGCCTGACAAATATGCAAACAAACAAGTACATTAGAAAATATGTAAACACTTAAAAGTATACCATACATCTCTGTTATACTGTAACTTAATTTATATTAATTAGTATGTTATGCATATTAAACCGGTATGATTATATTATAAAGTAAATGCGATTAGGGAAGAGATAGATGACATTGACCCCAGCAATTCCACAAAAAAAAATGTTCATTCGTTTACGTAAGAAAATCGTTGATAGCCCGCTATTATAATATATCCTGACCTCCGGCATGTTTGAAAAGGTTTTAACCGGATAACAGCCCTTTTATCATGATATAATATGCATAAATTATGAAGTTATAATAATCAGTCAACCTCAGTTTTCAGACTCGTTATCATAATCTCACATCGTCCCTCCTTCAATAATCATCTTATGTAAGCAAGGATATTATCTGACGCGTTTACAATATGTGTCCTTTCCATGAGCTAATGATGCCAAACAAGGAATTTCCAGTTTGTTTTGTTTTCATTTTTTTATGTAGGTAATAATAAAATCAATCAATGCAACTATTATGTCACAAAACGGGCCAAAAATATGGAACAAGTACCTACATTAATTTAATTTATCATTGACAGTTTTCAGGCTGCTTTTGTGGATTAGTGGATTTATTAGTTCAACAAGGTATTATTTGTTCCTGTTATTAATGTGGTTTAATATTGGTTATGAAATTTTTTGATGATGCAGTCCTTACGAATTCCAAAAACTTAATAACTTAATTCAGTATGTGTATCAGATTCAGTATGTGGTTAAAATTTAAGAATATAATTGATTAAGTTAGACTTCATGTTTGACATCAGCTAACTGCGCAAAAAATGTGGTTTTGGGGGAGTTTGCGATAAGCAAATAAAGACAAAGGATTGGTAGTTGTAGTCGTAGTGTCCAAAGTCCATGGACAGAGAATAGAAGAGTCCATTTGACTTGAGCCTGCATACGCTAAACTTACAAAAAGTGAGCGAAGAAATAATATGTCGCATAAAAATAAAATGCAATCCATATCAAATCCATAATACAGATGGAATTTCACAACAAAGTTGTTTGTGATCTAAATATTATTTAGGCTACACATCATGTTCATGTCCGAAGAAATGGACTATCCCTGAAACAGGAACCAAGCAATTGGCGGGTGTATTCCGCAGTTCATTTTGGCTTTGTTGCTACCAGGAAGTTTCATCATCTTGTTCTTGCCAATTGATTGAGAAAAACATGTCTTCATATGATATGTGCACTCCAAAAAACATATTGACATAATATGCATAAACAGCATGTGAAAGCATTAGCAGATTTCTGCTACAGAACAACCCAAAATCTATTAAACCACGCTTTAACAGCTTTCCACGCTGTATACGCTTCTACGAGCCAGGTGGAAACGGGTATCGGGGTCACATGAAAAAGTTCCCCGTCCCCAGCGTCGGCCTTTCCCGTTCCGTTGCGGGAGGAGTCGAACTGATTTTGAGACCAGTTCCATTTATTCCATAGTTCACTGTCTGCTCTACTAAGAATGTATCCTACAGTAGTGCATGCTCTATAAACTATGCTAGCAATACGACGTTTTTTATCTAAGAACTTTGCTAGTGCAAAATCTCCCATTTCGCATAGAATATTATGAGGGAAAGAAACAGGTTGTATCTGGATTCATTAGTCATCGTCGCATATTCTCCTTCTCGGAACATCATCCTTCTCATTCTCGCTCCAATATTTTGTTTTTGAAAAGCTCTTTCAATATTAAAATTTAGTGTGATTAAGTATAAGCACGAAATAAATCAGTTGCTTTTATCCTTGTGTTCGTTCGTTGTGGGTGAGATCCAAATTTTTAAAGAGGAATTTCTTTCCCCAACTTGCCAAAAAAGTGAGACCAAAACCAAAGCAGCCTACTCAAAACTCGTGTAAGTAAACATCGTCATCATCATCATCATATTTTAACGGGACAAAGTCCAAGTTCTTTTTCCTTTTGTGTGTGACATTTAAATTCATACATTACAGGGGAAACTAGGTAAGTTTTATCTATGTATTATGAATTAAAGGTTCCTTATTGCCAATTTCCAAATATACTTATCTCCCTAATCACAATATTTGCCTCTGCAAGTTTACATCTTTAAAAGAAGGAATAAAGAGTCTTCTTAGCTCCATCAACCTTGGCTATTTTTCTAATTGTCTTTTCCTCGTAGACGAGCAATCTGGTTATATTTACGTTTGTCACTGTCAGCTCAAAATTATATCCTTGGAAAGCTGTAGGAAAGTTTTTGTTGATGCGAAGAAGTCTAACCCTGGCTTCGATCATATTTGTTTATGATGCAATCGCATCAGCGTTTTTGAATAGTCAGACAGTGACATGATAAGGCATTATGATAATGCAATGTTTCAACCCAAGTTTGATGCAGTTTTTATAGGATTTATTCAAATACACAATTACGCAAGTGCAACCTGGGATAAATCAAGATAAAATGACGCAAATAGACACAAACTACGCAACAAGGGATTATAAGGATATTTTTAGGGGAAATTGTTATAATTATTTCATATCCTGTTTTAACTGGAAAAAGAGAAAACCTTTTGGATATTTTGGATATAATAAGTCAAATGTACACGGACATGAAATTACAGTCCAAGTCCAGTCCAATGAACAAAGCTTCATAAACACTAAATGAGTAAACATTAAATATTGTTCTCAGAGTTAAAATGATCGCAAACAAAGCAGATAGACGAGACAACAATATTGACATGACCAAATGACAGATAATGGATAAAATTTGGCTGAGCTATTCACATGTAAATTGGTGGGGGAACAAAGGATAAAGTGCAATCACTATTTGAGTTTTAAAGAGCTTGTTCCCGTCTGTGGGACACCTCAGCTAGCACATAATAATCTGGTA
>JAQGAI010003959.1:0-10081 GCA_034696905.1 Lepidocyrtus violaceus
AAAATAAAATACATTTTTAAAAGTACACGAGATGATTTTACATTTTTATGTCGACTCAAAATACGTAGTGCTGCTGCAGTGATAATAAATACGTACGGAATTTTTTTTCCTCCCGAAGACAGATGGGCTCCCACCTCCAAAATATCTGGTATGGATGGGGATGGAGGAATATGAAACGCCAATATATTAACCGGTAAAATATTGACAGATGGCAAGACAAGCAATAAATATGGCTGTGGAGGTGAATCCTGCTGTATATATTACCCTCCAATCCAAGCAGCAGCATATCATATCATATCAGTATTAAGTGTTGGGCCACCCTTCCAAACAGAAAAAATCGCTCGAGCTGTATTTTTTTTTTGCTTTCCTAGCAATTTTTTTTTGAAGGGGAAGCGCAGTTGGTTTGTTTAAAGGAAGATGAGCAGTTTTTTTTTCAACGCGATAAATTTTTGAGAATGGTGAAGGTGCTGGGAAGACAAGGTGAACTATTATGTAGTCATCCAGTTAACTTGGCAGATTCTGGAAGGGAGCCTCCAAACTGTTTATGCAACGTTTTTTGACAGGTATGTAATGCATGTGTGAGTGAGGCTGAGCTGGGCTGAGAGTCGTCTCCTCCAAAAAAATACTCCAACCCCAGTGCAGTGGCTCTAGAAAAAAAAACTTCCCGTTGAAATAAAGTGAGAGGGAGAAAAGGAGAAGAGAAGTAGCTGAGCTGAAGGTAAGAAGAGCTTTCCAAAGTCTCTCTTGGGAGTATCATCAACCGTGCTATGATAATATGATGATGATATCAGTCACTATAAAACTACTACGCAGTTTAGCACTAGTATCTTCTCCGACTCTGCTAGTCCCAGCTCGTTTTCATGAAATTTGAATGAGATGGAGGGAGAAAAGAGTCCCCAAGCTCAACTTCGTTATTTTTCCCTCCACCAAACCAAACCAAACTACCAAGCTATGTACTATGAAGTATTTGGCTGTAACAGCTCCTGAATTTTTTTTTGGCCACCTCTTTCATCATCTGCCATCATGAATTTCAGCACAATTTGACAGGGAAAAAAGGGAGCCAGTGCTGTGGGAATTTTGTTTTTCTTCTCTGGGAAGGGAAGTCAGCCTCAATCTCACAAGCCATTTTACACATATATAGTCTAGTTACCTAACTATAAAAAATCAGGCGAGACGACTGACTACCAAAATCACATCAGGTAACAAAAATCGTCATTATATCATGATCCTTCTCTAGTCGCTCGCTCGTCGTCACCAAACAACCCAAACCCAACCTGATTTTTTTAGTAGCAAGCCAGGCATCACGCCATCAGCATGCATGCATGCCAGTTTTTTTTCTCTCTAAAAAGTTTCACACAGCCTGTTTAAAAAAGATGAATTGAATGCCATGAGCATTCACGCCATCGGATCGGTAACACCAACACCGTTGGTGTTTGATAGGGAAAACGGGGCTAATATTCTTATTACCGATTTTATTTTTCAAAGTGGCGATAACGATGACGGTGATACATCTACTACTCCCACTGCTCCTCTGATTTCCGTCTTCTCCTCTTCACTCACACTCATCATCGTCATCATGATCATCAGCATTTTTTTTTTGAAATGAAATTGGGCTGGGTTGCATGCAGTACTATTTTCCTGTAATGTAATCCCGCTTGTTGAATACATTTTTTTATTGAAAACACCTTCCAACTATAAAGCTCTAGAGAGAGAGTGTGGGGAAAAGCTTTCAACTTTGCTTCTTTTTTTTTGCAGAGAAAAAAATGTGTATCCATCATCGTATTAAATTACGGAGGAGATTTACGGACACGAAAATTGTGTAACAGATTTTCATCACCCACCACACGAGCAGCAGCAGCAGCAAAATGTAAAAAGTAGCTGTTGCGATTGCGAACAACATGCAAAAATGTTTTTTCCTCTCTCTCTCAAAATGTTTTCCCTTTATTTCTAACAGCAAATAATGGAATTCCAATCCATTCCCAAGAATAAGAATTTTTTTTTAGATCTTCATTCAAGGCGATGACAAAGTCAAGAAGAAAAAAAATCACGAAACAAAACAAAAAAAGTTCGTTTTTTTTGTGTGTTTACCCAACGCATTATGCAATCAGCGTGAATGGCTTCCTGTTTCCCTTCTTACTGTAATCATATTCCCCGTTCTTTGGTTAAGTGGTGGGGTGGTAGGTGTGGTGTGCGGTGGTTTAATACTTTAACTCAAGCAGCAACACACATCCACACCGTCACCGTCAAGGTAGGAACTGTACATGCTTCTTTCTTATCCTTGACTGAAAACTGCCATTCTCCAACTTTTCAACCAACCAGTCACATGGCTTCGGTTTTTCTTCCAAACAGGACACGTATGGAAATTTTTTTCCCTTTCCCCTGAAAAATTTTTTTTTTCAGCATTCCAGGCACAAGCAACAAAAGTAAAGGTACGTGCCTTGCTTTCTTTCTTCTCACTCAAACAGCTCAAGAGTCTAAAAAAACTCTCCTTTACCTTTTTACGAATTCCACCTTCAGCAGCAGCAATCCAAATAACGTCACATACCGCAGGAGCCGGAGAAAAACGCACATCGCCTTGCCTCTGCTCCCAATACATCCCAAATATTTTTTTCCCTCCTTCGTTTCGTGACATTTTCTCCGTATGTGTGAGTGAGTGAAATATAAGCAATGCAAAACTTGCATATGTAATCTCCATCTCACCATCCACCTTACCTCCCATGCCATATGCCTTGGCTGCCAATAGTAAGTAGTCAGGTTGGCGGAACAAAACACTGAGCTTTCCCTTCTCCCATAAGAAGATGATTTAAAGAAGACGAGAGGAAAACAACCAAGCGCAGAGCCAGCTTTATATATCAAATCATCAGGAGGAGAAAAAGAGTTAAAATGAAACAAGCAATGGCAAACTTATATGGAGCCAGAAAGCGAAGAAGGGAAAAAAATTCTTCCTTTTACTTCCTCTCTTCATATTGCTCCTGTTTTCTCCTGTCACAGCTGCCGCCTTCTTCGTCGTCGTCGCCGCGTCCTGTTTTTTTTTCTTCTGATTTTGCTTCGAGCTAGCTGTGTTTTTTTTTTCAGAAGAAAAAAAATACTGCAAGGTTTTATTTTCGCAGGTGCCTGCCTGTTTGTCGACGACAAGTCATATTTTGTCATGATGCAGGATATTTTTCAACTTTGTATCATTCATATCAACTTAGCGGGATCTACATATATTTTCCCTTTGGGTATTTCACCTTTCTAGAAACAGAGTTTTTTTAAGGTAAAAAAACGTAACGTACCGTATGTACATGTATTCTTCTTCTTTCTTTCTCCTTGTGTTGCCGCTTGCTTGCTTTGCTCTTTCTCATCCAAAATAGAGTTTTTTTTATACAATTTTTTTATTTTTCTTTCGGGGACGACAAACGGAGGAAGGAGGTAAAGACATGAATAAAATATATTGTAGTCACCTCAGCCTCAACTCAACTCACTTTTATTCACTCAGGTTATTTCATTTTACATTATTTGCTTGTTTTTTTCTTCCTTTTTTCTCTTAAAACTCCTCCGCTTTGCTTTCGGGAGTTCGACATGGCTATGTAGTCAAGTGAGGGAGAAGAGGACAAAGTCAAGTCACATGCATTTTTCTTGCTACATTTACCCCGATACGTACATATAACTTGCTTTAGCAGTACTGCATCAATTTTATGAAGGGTAAAAAACAACACTGGATCTTGTTATGCGAATGGAGTATGTCATGATGCGAAGGTAAATACAGCGGTTCCGCTGAAGAAAAAAAGCTGTAAAGTGAGCATAAAAACTCAACGAAAAAAAAAACACACGAGAGTTTGTGTTTATTTAACTTTTTTTCATAAATGACTTTATGCCTACTACTTTCATATATGTAATATGATTTGTTTCCTTTAGATTGAATTGTTTTACTGCAGCTTTTAGACTCTTTGACATTGTTTTTTCCTGGATTCTGCTCGCTCGGTCGGTACAGATGGATTACCGTTTACTCCCATATCATATGAAAAGTGAGCACGTTTTTTTCTGCCAGAGAGAGACTGGAAAACTTTTTTTGTGTGATTATTCATGTCATACCTACACACACACACTACCTATGGGTGAGTTTGGTGTGGGTGGCGGCAGGTTTTGCAGAACAGGTGTAGTCGCAGTTTAGAAAAGTTTTACTTTAAAAAGTGATTTGAATGAGTGAGTGACTTGAGTTGATGCCGTGTAGCCAGTCACTCATACCATATTACTACATCCCGTCAACCAACCCAACCATGCCACCACCACCGATATCAAAGGGAAAAAAATTCACTCCACTCCGTAGCAACTTATAATGTGGGCCGCTGATACTGATGATGATGAATGAAAGAGTCGAGTTTTTAAGCACTTGGACAGAAATTCCTTCCTAGGTAAAAAAAAGTGTTTTGATCAAGTAAAAAAACAGCCAAGTACTTTACTAGTCCCATGTACTTATACGTGTAGGTACGTGAGCGAGAGGGAGGGAATCAATATGAAAAATTATTCATTCATGCAAGATGATGGTGATACATCCATCTAAAATGTCGACTCGACTCCTGCTCCATCCACTTCCCTTTAGTCTCTCTTTGATTGCAATTTTCCCTCCAACTTGGCACGACACTTTCATGTTTTATTTTTGAAAAAAAATAAGTTGATCCGAACAACACACGGCACAGGACTCTGTCTGAGGAGGAAATGCACATTATTTATTCCCCAACTCCTCCACCACCACCGCCATCACCTCTACTCTCATTTCATCTCATCTGGGATGTGATGTGATATATGCATATATTTTTTTCTCTCTCTCAATTTTACACCTTTTCTCTTTTTACAGTTTGATCCAATACCTGTTTTGCGTATGTGGAAAATGGATTTATTTTTTCTTCTCTCTGTCATCTCATCTTTCATTTGATGTATGTCTGCATATGTGATGTTTTCTCGTGTGCTGGCCTGGGTGAGCCAAAAAAAAAAGATTTTTTTTTTGTAAAGTGTAAAAAACGCTTTGGCTTCGTCAGTTAAGTTAAGAACCCTGCCTATTCTACTATGTATGTTTTATATATAAAAAAATAAAGGAAAAGCCACATCTGTTACGTAATTTACTACATCAATTTTTACTACACTTTATTAGATTTGGCTTGATGGATTTGGGCACTTCAGCACCAACAGTCGGCCCAGTCATTCTCTCCTCTCGCTGGCTCTGGCTGATTTTTTTACTTTCTTGGCTGAGAAGTGGCAGTCAAACATTTTCACACTCTTGCCGTTTCACTCTCGTCAGAGAATCACTGCAGTGGTGTTGGTTGGTGGGAGGTACACACACAACAGGAAATATTATGTAGATTCATTATTAGAGCTACAGCACAGGTTTATAACGGTTGGATTTGAATCGTTAAAACCAAAACTTTACAGTAAAAAATTTGATACAAAATTGACGGATTTTCATATGAGGTCCAACAACAACCTTGGAGGTGGATGGATGGATGGTGATGTGATGTATGTTGAGTAGAGTCAAAGCAAAAAATATTTGCTGCTGATGCTGATGGATGAAATTTTTTTACTGAAGCTCTTTTCCTGGTAAGTGGAGAGGGTTCCTCCAATTACGGATTTCATTTCTTTCCAGTCTCGGTGGAATATGATCTAAAATGTACAGCAAACAGTTTTAATCCACCGACTGGATTTTTTTTTGGCTTGATGTGTCGTGTGTGTGGATTTGCTCTTCATCATCATCATCAACATCATCATCAACAGCACACTTTTAGCCTTGTAGGCGGATGGATAATTTTTTTTGGAGGTGATGCTGATGCTATTAAGCTTTTTCCTCTCCGCTGATATTTGAGAAGGTTGGGACGTGCGCCAGTCTTCCTAAATACAAAGTTGTCGTGTGCTCCCTGTCAAGTTTATGGATGTACCTATGTTCATCTTCCTTCTTATATTTTTTTTGGCTAAAATGTGGATTTAATAACAAGAGTGTGTTGTGTACATAGAACGGAGAGAAGGAAGAAGATGGAGGGGGAAAGCTTGCTTGGATGGATCTTGTTTTGTTTGCTTTGATGATAGAGATGAGATGAGTAAAATGAGAGGAGAAAATTTGTCATAGCCTAAGATTTTCCCAAGGTAGAAAAGTTTGCTGAATTGACAATCACTTTCATTTGAGGGTAAACTGATGACGGTTTAGTGATCGCACTCATCTCATCATCATCGTCATTATCGTCCGGAGCATTAAAAGGTAAGAGGAGCACATGCCGCTGAGTGAGCGAGAGGAGGAGGCATAAAAGTGTGTGTGCTGTGCACACAGAAAAGGTAATGTTTGGTCTAAATCTTACAGCAAATATTGGAACAGGATTGTGTGTCACCTGCCCTTTTTCTTGATGTCTGGATGAGGCTGTCATCGCTTTGCTTTGCTTTGCAGGATTATGACTGGGCTGAGCCGAGCATTCAGGAAAACAAACAGAGACAATTTAATGGGAAAGCCGTATAAAGGACAGCCCTTGAGTGAAGAAACGACTACATTCATATTGAACGTATTGCTGCTGGATGCTACTACCCCGCCCGGAACATATTAAAAACGAAAAGGATTTCGATGATGATTTGATGGAAGGAATTGCCTCCAAGCAAGCGTCCAGTCCAGTCCAGAGTCTGATTAGTTATGTTATGTGGGCTGAGCCATCCCTTTCATGATGACCGGGAATGGAAAAAAGGGATGAAACAAAGATGATGGTGGTTTTGAGTTGTTGTGTGTGAGACAAAAGCTTAAGACAAAGGGAAGGAGACGATAAGTATATTGATTCAAACAATTTTTTTCCTCTCTCCTGGAGGATATTTTTTCTCGTTTCAGTAAACTGAGCCAAATTCAATGAGCATTTGGTACATTATTATAGGTAATATTGTACCTTGTGAATCGGCCAGGTTGTCAACAATACTCAAACTGGTGGTAGTATCAAATTTATCGTTTGTCTAGTAAACGCTTTTGAAGTGGGATTATAATATACAGAGCTAGTTCTGCGGGCGAATTATCATTGTCCCGGTTGTGTTCTCACGGTAGCTGGGAGAAAGAAGAAAATGGTCTGGTGGACAATTCATCTGATCCATTCTGCCCAAAGCTATTTTAGTTCCATCGAAATATGAAATATATGTTTTTGAAACAACCTAAAAACATGTCACATTTTTGGAAGTATTGACGAATAAAACATTTCACAAAAATGGACTTGATCATTACTTTATTCAAATTATCCCTTCCAGTTGAGAACTGTCACGCAAAAAATATCCTTTCCCAAATTATACCCTCCAACGGTAAAACACGTATGTATATTTTAGGCAGTCAAGACAGTTCCGAAACACCAAACCAACCCCGTAAATATCCAATATAAAATGGCATGTTCCTCCGGTGGCTAGGCTACACACCCAAGTGGACACAGATGGCCACTCATATTCAAATTTTCTTTTTTCTTCTTCTTCGCTTTGAGAGGAAAATGAGGAGGTTAGCAAATCACCTCAGCTCACAGCGCCAAACGTCACGCATCACATCAGAGAGGAAAGGGAAATTGGAAATGATGATCACTTTCCTTCTTCAGGGAAGGGTCCGATCTCTCCATCCGTTTGATGTTCATCTTTCAATAACCCAGCAGATATGTTAAAATACAGGAGTGAGTTTGGGGGTAACAGGATGGATGTCCGCATGATTGAAGTAATAAAGCAGGAGCTGAACAAAACCAAAAATCTAAATTTGAAAATTTTCCTGGCTGGCATGTTTGATGGGGACTGGAACTGGACTGAACGGTGAATATGAAAATTTGATGTAAAAAGAACCAGCCGTACCAATCCCTTGTCCATTGCTGCTGAGGTTTTTGAGTGACCATCTTCTCAAGAGATAAAGAAAAGTGAGCCATCTGCTTCACATCCACCACCCCTTATTCACTCCATGGAGGAATTGCATGCAAACGACATGGGAGATGTCAACCGTCCACCGCAAAATAAAATCCACCTTTTCTTCCGATTTCATCGGAATATAAAAGGAGAAGCAGTCAGTCAGGGATATTACCTCTTATTTCTCTTTTTTCTTCATATCTTATATCTTCTTTTTTTTCCTCAGAACTGATTTGATTTCCTTCACTTTCCCTTTTTTTATATTGGAATCTCACAATCAGGGAAAAATAAAATGATGAAATATCCCAAAAAAACGTCACTTTCCTGATGGGTAGGGAAAATTGAGGAAAAAAATATGCTGCATAAAATAAAACATTTTTTTTTTCTGTCTTACTCAAATATGGTGGCAGGGGAAGGATGATAGGTACTCACAAGCTCATTTAGTTCCTTCGGTCAGTCCGGTATATATTTTTTTATGTGTAAAGATGGGATTCTGATGATTGCGTTCCTTCGTTTTCTCTCTCGTCATCCATTCCATTTTTGTGGAGGAAGATGGACAACTCCGAATGACAAGAAGTCGTCTCGTCACACGCAATCTTTTCATTCATCTTCTTGATCGCTTATTGGAAATATTTCGGAATGGATCATCTCATCAAGCCACAGCAGCATCCTTTTTTTCTTGTCGGACATCACGCGACTGATATGATGACAATGAGGGAACAAAAACTGGTTATAAGTTTGATTGCTGCTGACCACTCCGCTTCCAAAGGTTTATGTCTTCCACAGACGAATATTTTTTTACTTCGAGTGACCCAACATAAAAATGACTTTTTTCATATCAGAAACCTCCGGAAAATGAACACATGCCAGGGTGCTTAAATTATGGCGAGGAGATTACCTAGCCATCCTTATGGATTACCTCGACGAGCCATTTTAGCTTGATCGCAAGAAAAAAAATATTTTCTTTTTCCAATTTCGATATTCCATCCTTCATTACAGATTTTTTTTTATTCCCGATTTTATACCGGGATCCGCCCTAAATTTAAATGGAAAATATAATATGCATATTCATAAATTGTATCTTTTTGCAATTTCTCCGGTTTCTCCTCATAAAACAGCCCAAGTAACACACACGGGTCATGTCATGATTAAATTCTGTGTTCGGTCGGCGGTGGCGAAAGCCAGGAAAGATGATTTCTTTTTTTTTCTCGAATTTACGGCGACCTTTTTTTACAACCTCCCAACCAACTGGTCACCCAAACATACCTACTTGACCAACTAAAAAAAAGTTTGTCCCTTTGCCAAAAAAAAATAAAGAAAAATCTTTCAAATAGTCAAGTCAACTCACTCCGTCTGACTCCCTGGCTGGACCAGACCAGTGGATTACTTTCACCGCTTGAAATACTTTATTACTTTTAATATCTTCCCTCCATCCCAACCCCAAACTCTTTTTTTTACCACCAGTACATGCCCAGCAATAAAAACCTGTTTGGAAAAGTGGCAGGTCAAATATGAAGAGGAAAGAAAATTACTGAAGGAAATATACCGACATGTTGGTGGCCTATAACGGTGACATAACCAGCGCCACCACCATCATATCATAATTCAACTCAGCTCATATACTTTATCGCCCAACCTCAACCCAACAGAGAAAATTCCCTTTTGAGGATAAAAATTTCATACACAGGTGTGTACACTCCCGCCACGCTCCTCGTAGATAATAATAAAATAATAAAATATTGCAATAATGTTGGGAAGGAGCACCAAAACTATTTGACTCTTCAAGTCTTAAAATGGTAGTGGTTGGGCAGGAGGACACGACCGCGAGGACATGACACTCCATGACAGGATGGCACATCATCATCCAATAACGTACGTACCTTTCCCCATCACTTAACAATAACCAGGGACAGAAAAAAGAGCCCCGAAAAATAAATATATATTACGTAAGTATAGAAAGAAAAATATATTCCTTTTCATTTCTCCCTGGGAAAATGTTTATTGCGGGACTATAAACTAAAAGTGGAGGAATTTAGGGGGAGATAGCTATAGCCAGCCAGCCAGGTCTAAAGAGTATTTTTTCTTCGGGGGAGTCATAAAAACATTGATGATATCTTCGGAGAAAAGGAGCAGAGGATCCATCAATTTTTTCCCTTACACTTCCTTGCTATATGCCTGTCTTGCCCTGTCCTAAACTGAACTGTCGCCTTTTGGTCAA
>JAQGAI010003960.1:0-10079 GCA_034696905.1 Lepidocyrtus violaceus
CCAGCTATGTATGTCTAGTCGAAGTGCTAGCTGATTAGTTATGATGAATAAGATGCAAAAAAGTCAAAATATTATATAGTAGACTACTTATCGAGAATAAATCCAAAGAAGGGGTTTGGTGAGCAAATATAATTTTTTTGACAGTTTTTATTCGTATTTTTATATTTTTATGTACGGGAAATGTTTTCTATTGCATAAATGTAACTCAAGTTCCCCAATCCATTGGACACTCATACAACATATTAATTTTCACTTTGTCGAAATGGCTCATGGAGCTCCGTTGACCAATGGGGGTTTCTGGAGTCTGCGACAAAAATCATTAAAGGTAAGTTAATTACTTCTCAACATTCAAACAGTTTCAGATATTTTATACTGCAAAACCGCATTTAGTACTATATTACCTTTGGAACAATCGTCTTCTTCCCCCACTGCCTCGAAAACGCTTCCGAAGAGTAGTGCATAATGCTCCCGTAGTCATATGGCAGACTATAAATTTTCTGAAATTTCGTCATATACTTCTCAAAATTCCGCTTGCTCTCCGGAGTCTTCAGATTATCCCACTGGATTGTAACGAAATTATCCCTGTCCGGTCTGGACTGCTCATGGTATAGACCTAGGGTATGTAGCAATTCATGGACAACCGTTCCATGTCGCATGCAAGTGGGGCTCATCAATATTTCTTGCCGTTTCCCAACCCTCCCCACTTTGGAATTGCATCTTGTTTCTGATTTGACAAAGTCAATGTAGTCCACTTCAGCGGTTCTTGGAATGAACTGGATGCAAGTGTCTCCACTTATTTCTCGCAATGCCCCAGAAATGATTTCCTTTTGATAAGAATCTATACAATAACAAAAATTACGGTAAAATTGGAGATTTTGAAAACCAAAATTAATCGACCTGTTAATTTTTATTATGTAACTTACTAAACTTTGGGGAAATCACAAAAGGAATTATTCCATTTTTCCAAGCATGAATAGAGTAAATCTTTCCCGTGAACATAATTTCAGTCTGGATCTTATTCATATCCTTCCTACTCATGTCGATGTCGCCTTCGAATGTTTTATGTTTCAAACTTTTCATAGCTCCCCTACCGGCCTCGCCGTAGTTTAAAACAGCTGCAAACCAGACTAATAGTTTCAAAAAATTTCCCATGTTTAAAACATTTAAATTGGAAACACGATTGTGAAAAACGATTGGAAATTTGTATGTTTCAAACTATAATGTTTAATAATCTTTCACGCGATATTTTAGAGCTGAAAACGCACGGCCTTACTAGCCTATCATTCACCTCGGGAATATCCACGCTTCTATGAACATTTATTATTGAAACCACGAACAAGGAAAAAGTGCCACAATAGCTTTAGGTATTTCCGTGAGGCTTTCTTAAGAAAATCCTATATCGTTTGCCGTTAGCAAAACATACATAAGCGAGCAGACAAGTTTAACTTTTTGACCGAGCCAGTTTCACTGTAATTTTTTTTATAAATATAACCTCACACTTAATTCTGGTAAATCAATATTGTTCTAGCACGCAAATGTTTCCAGACCACTTCAAAAGGAATGAATAAAATGCAGATATAGATTTAACCACTTACCTACATAAACCAAAATAACTGCATTTATTCACTTATAGCAATTTACGTATAGCTTCAGTGCGTATTCCAAATACCGGCAATTTTCTGAAAGATTCACACAGGACTTAATAATGAGTTGATTATGATTTACAACTAGATCCACTTAACATCGATTACTAACATCATTATGTTTTGATATATGGATTTTTATTTATTTTTCAAATTCATCATTGTTTCACAGCCTGATTAAGATATGGGATGGAACAATTGCTTACAAACAGATGACTAAATTGTTTCCGACAAATTCAGAGATTTGAGGCTATCACATCACATCACACACGCTTAATCCCACAGTAAAGATTCAATGACAGCTTGAATGGAAATTTTGGCTCTTTTTATTCCATTCCAAATGTGAAATCAAATTGCGGAAGCTTTAAAAAAAACTTCAGTTTTATTCCAGGATTTTGCCTGTCCGGTACCTTATACTCCGTCCATTTGTACACAAGGTGCACGAAAAATCAAACCACAAAATGTGGACACTGCTATTAATAACGATATTTCTGGTCACATTAATTACAAAACTTTTCCGAAATGTGTTCCTCGAGAACGGGAACAAAGGCTTCTGGAAGAAATTCGGAATCCTGGAAGTAGACGCAACGACAATTGTTTCCCAAAGGGACATTCTACAGGGAAAAAAAGACATCACGGAAAGGGATGATTACGTATACGAGCTCATGGGTGACAATGAGAAATTTTGCGGAATGCTGGAGTCCCCACGTCCAGTCCTCCTAATCAAAGATCTGGACTTGATTAAGAGGATCTTCATAAAAGAGTTTGACAATTTTGTTGACCGTCGACCATTCTTTGGGGCAGCGAGAGACGACTCCGTTTTAAGGAAGATGCTTGGGAATCTACGGGGCGAAGAGTGGAAAGGTGTGAGGGCTTCCGTAACGCCAACCTTTACAACGGGGAAAATTCGTCGCATGATGGAATATATTAATTCCGTTGGACATGAGTGGATAAATGTTTTAGGTGAAAGGTCAGGGAAAGATGGTCACTGCGTTGTTGACGCCTACGCCATTTCCAGTGGTTATACCGTGGATGTAATCGCGTCAGCGATATTTGGTCTTCAAGCTAAAGCCGTGCGAAATCCCACATCTATTTTCTCCGTCATGGCCAACCGTTTAGTGAATATGACCCCTTTCCAAACTATCAAGTTTGGTTTGAGCCTTCGCTTCCCGAAATTCTTCCAATTTTTTAACATTGACATTATGGACATGGAAGCGTTGTATTTCTTCGAGCAATTGCTGAAGCAAAGTTTTCAAGCTAGAATGGATGAAAATGGGAAACAGTGCAAGCGAAATGACTTTCTACAGCTACTTGTGGAAGCGAAGAAAGGAGAACTTAAAAATCAGGCTGAGGACGAGTTAAATGCTGCTGAAGCGAGGAAGCAATTTCTCTCTGATAAAGTTTTGAGTGGACAGTGCCTATCATTTTTCTTCGCCGGGTTTCGGACAACAAGCACGTTTCTTACTTTCGGGATTTATTCACTGGCCTTGCATCAAGAAATTCAGGATAAGTTACGGAAGGAGGTGGATCCTATATTTCAGGAAGATGGTAGTTTGGATTATGATGCTCTTGGGCAACTGGTCTACCTGGACATGGTCATTTCAGGTAAGAAAAGCAGCCAATTTGCATTTCATCAGGATCAGTTAGGAAGACATGATTCTTAACTATTGATGAACTACTTTTATGAATTTCAGAAGTGCTAAGAAAATTCCCGGCCACCCTACGCTTAGAAAGAGTGTGCACTTCCGAGTTTCATGATCCAGAGACAGGAATCCATGTTCCGAAAGACAGCATTGTTGCAATACCTTTGTACTCTATTCACAATGACAAACGCTTCTATAAAAATCCCGATCAATTCGATCCTGAACATTTCAGCGCAGAGGCTAAAGCGCAACGAAACCCTTATGCTTACATGCCATTTGGTATTGGACCACGGAATTGTATTGGGATGAGATTCGCACTAGTAGAATCAAAAGCAGCTTTGGCCCATTTGGTCCATAATTTTTTAATTGAGCCGACAAAGAAGACTCCAACGAGGTTGATGGGAAACCGCCTTAATTTTCAACTTTCACCGCCATCAAATTTAGAAGTGAAATTAATTCCACTCCATAATTAAAAGCAGCCATAAAATGTCTATAAGATTCAGAGAAGTATATAGTGTGTCAATAAAGTAATTCAGATTATTTTTTTTCCGACAGATTAAGTGTAGTTTACTCGCACCAAAAATTACATCTTACATATTATTCCAATCTTTTGGTTACATCATAGGTGATTTACAAATACTCATCGACGATTTCAGAAAACTGTCACACATCAAATCAGCACAATAAGTTTTACTACACATCCATACTGATACCAAACAACCTAAATCATAAATTCGTTAATTATCAATCAACATATTGACCACTAGAATTTAAGTGCACTGCACCACACAATAAAATAAATACATAATGACGAATACTCATATTCACGTAAACGATGTCACTATACTTTGACTCTCACACCATATTCAATCATCTTCTAATCAGTACTGAGCCCTCAATTTTCACCATCTATTCACATTCATTACTTAAGAGCGGTACGAAATCTACAAAAGATTGATATATTTGCAGGAAACCTAAATTATAATTATAAAATAAAACGTCCACATACATGGAATGGATTGAATTGCTTAAATAAACGAACCGGTACAATAAACAGTTTTATTGACAATTTGCATGTCACTGGAGTAAACCTTTCTAACATTAGGATTCGATATTCTATGATTCCGAATTGTTCTTCATTACGAATAAATTAATATTCAAAGAAAGGAGGGACACAGAAGAAAAAGCGAACAAAAGTTTATTCTACATACAAACTTTTATATCTTGATAAGGTAAAACTAATTATAAATTAAATATGTTGTTTTAATTGTATCAATTAATACAATGAAGTGATATGAGTGTCTCTACATTACGGACTGAAAGAACATATATATTTACAATAAACACAAAAAACGCATAATGCATAATGATCACAAGTGTAAAATATTTTGGGTTTCCATCTATCTTTCAAAAATATTCTAGTAGAATTGTCTAAACTCAAATATCATTACAGTTCTGTATGGGGTTCCTCCTTTGTGTCTTGTTCAGAAGGCGATGGGGATACTTTCTCTTCGGGGTTTTCTGCGCTAGCACCAGCATCCCCGTTTGACTCGGTCTCACCTTCGGATTCCTTTCTATCAAGGGTATCTCCAGTGTCCACTGTGTTATCATCAGCGTTTGCTCCCTGTTCGCCAGGAGCGGATTCGTTGGTCGGTGTTTCTTTTGTCTTGCTTGCTTCTCCTTCCGCTTCTGCTTTAGCCTTATCCTTTTCTTCCTGACGTTGCTTGTTCAGCTTGTTGACCCTTGCCTTATTCACCATGTACTTCACCTGTAAGAGAAATAAATTCATGAATGAGGCATTTGTTAGCATTTAGGTTCAGTCAGAAATAGATTTCAATGCTAACTTTAATTTAAAAATGAGGATTTAACTAGCTTTCAGTATCTTACCTCTCGATCTAATGCATCAATCTTTTCAGCAACATGTCTCACGGTAAGTACTGGAGCAACATTAAGAGGCGTATTTCCTTGGTCCTCAAGCTTCTTCAAACGCCATGTGAATGTCTCCTGAACAAGTTTTTCCAGTGTAGTCAACTCCACTTCGGTAAAGACTTGTTCCGATTCAGACAAACCTTTCGAAGACTCCAAGAAGCCCATGCTGATATTCAACATCTTCTCGAGGGCATCTAACGCATCCGGTCTGTCCTTGTGTTCCCTTACACGATCTTCAAGATCTTTCGTGAGAAGTTTCAAACTCTTGAACTTGTCATCAAACTCTGACTTTCCAGCATGTGTTCCGTCTTCATACAGCCAATCGGATATCTCAGAACAGACTTGAGTGATTTTGTTTCGCTCCTCTTCGGTGGACGCCTTTTCATACTCGTCATTGTACACTTTATTTTGCATGTCAATCACAAACGTTTCCAAATTATTTCTTGCCTTGTCAGTCAGAGCCCGCTTTCTATCCTGTTCGTCCAACAGTTTCAATCTAAGGGATACCGAAAAATATTTTATAGCAATTTATTTCCTAGAGATTATCAACTAGAATTATATGCGGTAAATTGAAAATAATTTTTCTTTGCGGATACCTGGCCGCTGTAGTTTTAAATCTTTCCCCATCCAGAGGTGGAATGTCCAGAATGTTCACAGTCATGTCTAATGGTTCTTTGACTAATACTGCTTTGAGTTTCTTGGGTGCTGGTGCTGTAGCATTGGCTGCACTACTATCACCGGAGGCTTCCGTTTCATTACCGGCTTGTGTAGTGTTTTGAGCTTGTTGTTGTTGTTCCTCCTGCTGTTGAGATCCTTCTTCGGTAGCATTAGAAGTAGCATCGCCGTCCTCCGGTTTCTCTCCAGTGCCTTCCCCTTCGGATCCACCAGAAAACAGTTTTGAAAATGCTGTTCCCAACTTGGACAAAGTATCTCCAACGCTTCCGTCACCGTCATCAGTATCTGTTGTATTCTTTTCAAAAACTGATTCCACCAAGTGTATGCCCAATATTCCACTGTCATCCATACTAAAATGCGCCTTCACGCCCTTGGATTCCGTCTGTCCAGCATTCTTTTCTAGTGCTGCAGCAACACCACTCAAGTCAATCTTGGTTATGTTTGTGGAACCGATCGCCCTAATTTTAACAAAACAGTTATTGTAAATCGAATTAATAAATATTAAATTAAGTAATTAAGTAGCCCTTTTTATTTTATACTTACGCCACTTCCTCTTTAGCGAAAGCAAGCTCTCCGTAGCTAACATAAAAGTTGAAATCCGAAATGTGCTTGTTAAAGGTCAAGATCTTCTTTTGTGGGTACGGGTTCATGCTGGAGAAGAGGGTACGCCGGACAATTTTCAAAGTTTTTTTATTATCATCGTTGTCAATCTCACGTTCGAAGTCCACAAGAATGGGGAACAGAACAGCATCCTTGGTAATGAATTTCTTGACTTTGAAACCGGTGCTAAGGTCGGCAGCTCTGTACACAGCTCCAAGAGCAGCCGCTTCATCAGTGTTTAAGCTTTTGCCAAGTTCCCTTTGCACATACCCTGCCAGCTTCTCCTGGACTTTCGGGACGCGAGTTCCGGCACCAACTAAAATGACGTGATCAATTACATCCATTGTGATTGCTGCAGCCTTCAGAGCTTGTTCCACCGGCCCTTTGACACGCTCAAACAAATCTTGATTCAGATTCTCAAACTGATCTCTGGTTACTTGGACTCTGAAATCTTGTTCTTCTAGTAGGCCTTCAACTTGTGCGTAGTGGTCGGCATTGGCACTCAATACGTTTTTGACACGTCCAGCCTCCTTGAACAGTTTGGCCATTGAGCGAGGGTTGGTGAAAATATCAGTTTTCGTTTTCTTCATGTCGTTAAACGCTTTCCCCAAAAAGTCCCGTAGTCTGACTTGCATCTCCAGTCCGCCGAGGGTACGATCGTATCCAACACCCAATACTGTAAGCTGTGGATTTGTTTCAGAAATTCCTTTAACAGATTCTCAAACTAATCCTCCCTCACCTCGCAATCCCGGACCTACTCACCGCCCGCCTTGTCAATCTCCGTTGGAATGTGACAGCCTGCGCCATTCTCCGTTCCAAACTCCCCGGTATAAAAATCCCTCCATCGAAGATCAAATCATTTAACAAACTGATGACGAAAAACATAACAAATCCCTTTTCCTCCTATGCCATCCGGATCGACTACGTTTGGGACAAGGATACCCACAAGTTTCTAACTCGTTTTGCAAAGGAAATATTTCACTTGCGCGTGCGACTCAACATCTCAGAGTTCGGGGAATTCGCCAAATTCCTCCAAACGATGAAGAATTTGCGGGATATCCACGTGATAGCTTTTGATGACGGGGCGAATAAAAACAACGGCTATTTGACATCCTTGCTGACGACCACCACCAGTGTGGACTCCTGGGATAGTGGCTACTTCGATGAAAGGGATGGCTGGCGAATGGGCCTCTACAAGTTTTCAAAGTTGGAGAAATTGATCTTTGAAAATTGGAATCCGTCTTATAAAATCCATCCCTATTATGATAAAATCGTGGCGGATATCATCACCGCCTGTGGTCAGCTAAAAGAAGTCAAGTTCATTCATTGGAGCTCCCCGCTGGGGAAAGCCTTTTCCAAGTTTGGGATAGCGGAACCCGGAGTATTGGAAACGCTTGGGAGGAAGGCTACAGCGGAGGAGATTGTTCATTTAATTTTCAATGCGAATCTGGTGTTCTACAAGCTAAAACTGGAGGTCACCCCAGAGGTCTCTTTGGAACTGGTCTCTGACGTAATCCATAAATGTTCGGAAAGCTTGGTTGAGCTCACCTTGGGAAATGCGAATATTTTCGAGAAGTTTACAATTTCCTCCGCTCTCATCCGCCTGGTCAGGCTCAGACTTACACCTTGGTCCGGTCCGGTGGACTTCACATATTTTTCTCGACAGTTCCCTGCTCTGAGCCACCTCTCGCTAAATCTTTCCAATTTGTTCGAAATTGAAAGTGGACTTGTTGACGCCTCCAAAATGAAACCCTGTAAAACGGTCAAGACATTGACTCTAATGAGATTGGAAACGGGAGTGGATGTGGGGCTGATAGAAAAGTTGCCCTGGATGTTTCCTAAAGTTACCGAGCTATTTGTGGAGGTGAGGAGTGGCCCAGTGCTGGAAAAGATTTACGAGGTTTATCCAGACCTAACTTTGCTCTGTCTGGAGTTGAAGGACTGTGAAAGTGAGGTAGATTCAGAAGGGGTGGAAATACCCCAGGGGCCACTGATGACCAATCAGTCCTTCACAGGCGTACCGGATGAAATGATGAATATCATTGAGGAAAGGGAGTGTGGCTGTCCCATCGTAGAATTCCAAGAGGAGACTAGAGCATGTTGGAATATTGGGTGCTTAAAAAGTAAAATGAAAAAAACTATTCCTCATATTTCCATTGTTGGAGGGACAAAGACTTTATTTTTGAAGTGCTTTTCCAAAAGAAATGAATATTTATTTTTAATATTTTAGACTTGTCAACCCTCCTCATCCGCGTTCCCAACTCCGTCAATAACATTGCCTTGCTGGAGGGAATGTCTCGACTAGATTGTTTGGAGAATTTGGTCCTCCTTCCATTCTACAGTCATGTAAGATGAGTTGCCAAAAACCACTCAAGCTCATACCAAAAAAAATGCTATTTTATTGCTACACTGTTATTTTTACTGTGAACACTTTAACTATTCTGCATAACATGTCATATTATTTTTAGGAGGAAGAGCCCACAAAATGGTGTTTGCGCTCCATTGCGGACAACTTCCCCAGGCTGAAGACCTTGGTGACTTCCACCGAAGTCCAATATTTGGACAGTGATCTGGAGTATTTGTACAGCAAGTTACCCCAGTTGGTGCACAAGAGGAAGCCTTAGGAGAAAAAAAACCACCAACTCATATCAATATAAATTGTATTTATTGCCTTGTCCATCGACTACATTGCCAATTTTCCTTGCGTAACAATAAAATAATAAAAAAAATAATATTGAATATCCATCGCTTGTTATTACTAAAGTGCACAAACAAGCCATGCAAATAAGTGAGAAAATTGCTATTTTCATAAGTTTAAAAAACGAAGCTGAATAATTTAATGTACATTTTATGCTTATCCACATCCACTATCATTCGTTATGCATTCAATAAAATATTTTTTTTGTCAAGTGGCTCATAAAAATAAGTTTATTGATCCTTCTAAAAAAACTCGTCATCAGCTTTCAGCTGAAAAATCCCCCAAAATACTTATTGCAATATTGCAAATAGTGAGCAGGATATTTCTGCACAAACTCAACTTCAAATCAGTTATCCGTATGCAAGATCATCCAGTTTTATTACTTTCCTATTGCGTCGTAAGTAACGCTTCCGAGGTTTATTCTAGGAAAAAGAGTAATAAAGCCAGTGATGTATGGCGTATGTGTGTATTATAGCTTGAGAGTAGAATAGTTTGTTTGGTGGATTTGTTATTGAAAGGTTCGCTCTGTTTAAATTACTTCCAATTCTTACATGTTTAAATGTCTGCTCATCCCGCTAATCGATTTTATAACAGGTAGAAAAGGTGACTAATGTAAAGTAGGTATAAGGTATGTTAGGTATGTATGTGAAAAAATAGGTACAATACCTAATAGGCTACTCATTTACCTAAACTAATTTGCACTTGGAGGAATATTTTTTAATTAAATGTGTTTATCATGCCCATTGCCTAATATCCATAATCCCTTGACAAACTTATGTTACCCATTTTCATATGACTAGTATTTGACCGTGAAAATAAAATACGAAGTAATAAAATCTTTACTACACAGAGTAGAGCAGCGCTGTTAATCAAGAGGGAATATAAATCCTC
>JAQGAI010003961.1:0-10079 GCA_034696905.1 Lepidocyrtus violaceus
TACTTTAGAGCTTTACTGGTGAGTTTTCTGGCAAAAAATATCCGACCCCAAAACCGCAACCTTAAAGTTCCCAAACTCCCCCAAACGGAAAATTCCGAACTCTACAAAGTCTTTATAAACTTTAAACGCATTAATTACGTCCAAAAACATACTTTAGAGCTTTACTGGTGAGTTTTCTGGCAAAAAATATCCGACCCCAAAACCGCAACCTTAAAGTTCCCAAACTACCCCAAATGGAAAATTCCGAACTCTGCAAAGTCTTTATAAACTTTAAACGCATTAATTACGTCCAAAAACATACTTTAGAGCTTTACTGGTGAGTTTTATGCCAAAAAATATCCGACCCCAAAAAATCACCAACTCAAAAATCCGAAATTTGTCAACCTAGAGAATTCCGAAATATACACACTCTATATTGGCTTTCTTTAAACGTAATGCCGAATGTAAATGACAATAAAATGAATCCAAAGAAATGTATCATGTTCTAACACAAAAGTTAGGAAGATAGCACCCTGTTGCGTACAAGATTCTCAAAACGGAATTTAGTCAAATAAAAGTAACGGAAAGTGAAAACCACAAACTTGCTGGACGAGAAAATTAGATATTAGATGTGTATATATATTTGGAATTGACACGGAAATAAGTTAACCTAACCGGAATATACGTATTTGCAATTTACCTTCAAAGGCGACTTCACCGCTCTCTATAACCTGATTGTAAACCTTTCGACTCCCGTTGATATTACATTCACGATCCAATTTCACTATCAAAGCAATGTCTACAATTAAGTCAAAATGATAAACATGTTAGAGAGGATGAATTGCTACAAATGCATAACTGAAGATTGGTGGAGTCAGTAGCGGTATCATATCCCCATGTTATGTGTGATGATGAGCCCTTCCAATCGTAAACCGTCTAATACCGACCGGAAAGTTTCTGTAGCGATTTTAAGATATGCGAGTCACATCGACAAACTTGTTTATAGGTTATAACAAAAAGTCGGCAATAATTGGAGGATGTTTGACCGCAATTTAAAGTCTGCACGCCACCCTATTTGGAAATTACTGACACACGGAAGTGAAGAACTTGTAAAGAATGGGTTACCGGAGGTTTAGTCCATGAAAAAATTCACAGTACCATTAACGAAGGAAAAACTGAGATATGCAATAGAAAGAGCAACTAATCCTGCATATTTATAATAAATTAAAACAAACAGGGGCCTTTATTGCTAAAAGAAAGAACAAGTCGTGACACTTTTTTTGGACTGTCCATATCTAGGAATGCATTTATTTACCAGGCATGCTTGCGTTGCATCATCCGATCCTTCCTCAAGATCCACGACCTCCGTTCCGTCCCTTTTCACTCCGGCTCACAGGAGGGGAGCCATAAGACGCACGTCTCGCTTTGCCCCATACTTCTCGCGCTAAATCCAAAGCGTCCCAATTTTCCCTTTTCCGTCCAGACATTTCATCAACAACCCAGTCCATGCCAGGACAGTCAGTGAGTGAGTTGTTGTGGGCTTGCCCGGAAGTCTCTACTCCGCCACCCTCGAGTTTTTTTCGAATTCAGATTAATCCATTTTCTGGATCGCCTTCATGCCTCATCTCCAGTTTTCATTTTTAAAGGAGCCGTGAACCAGAAGAGTAACGTCTGACCTGGCCGTGTCTCCGCCAAGTTTCGTCATCATCCACGGCCTCCTCCAGCTGTTAGTGTCAACAGTCATCACTGTAAGTTGTATCCCTCCCCAAAGTACATTCCCTAATTAGTTAAGTGAAGCTCAGTTCCCCACAAACTACCCCAACCCCCCACACCCAAAATAAAATAGATAGGAATGCATTTATTTGTCATCGTCATCCATACTCCTCCTTCTTCCAGTTTGCCTTTATCCGCTACAGAACGAAAAATATAATAATTAAAATATATAAAGTTATATCATATAGCAGATGATGATCAATGATGGAGAAGGACAAGGAATCCGATCAACCCGACAGTGCTGCTGATGATGCATTGGCGAAGAGAATAATATGTGAAGATGAAGTGAATACAAGTGAAAATACAGCTGTTCCGACCAATGAAATCAGCAGTCCCGCCGTCATAATGATAGCGGAAAAAGACAAAGCAGTTACTTATCCACTTCTATCGAAAGCTGAAAAAGATCTTCGACGGGATCGGGTGACAAAGGCAGTTAGAGCGTTTATGAAACAGCATCCAGAAATCCAACGGTCCGCAGTTACAAAAAATGAATTGCTCCTGGCTATCAATGCCACGATCCCCGTTGTTGGACAGAGTGCATTCGCAAAAACAGGTTTGGAATCCGGGATTGGCGACCACACGCCCGGACTACCAAACGCCCTTCTTTTGAACTCTCCACCAAAATCAAACCAATCCATAGAAGTAGTAGTAGTAGAAAGAACTACACCGGTTCCGCAAACCTCAACACTTCCAGAACAGGATGAATACGTTGCCGTTCCGGCCGATGAACAGGAAGTTGAAACCAACTGTTTTTTCGAAGAGGACAGAGTAAGTGACCCTGAACACGTCACCTCCTCACACCAAGATGAATCCAGTCCAAATTCACAACATCCTGTTGACACCATGGAAGGAAATGAAGTTATTGAAGACGACTTCTTGGACGAAGATGATGATGCAGTCCTCTTCCACAGTAGTAGTGTCATCAATTCATCGTCATCAGTACAACCATTGGAACATGGCCCGCAAGTTCCTCAGTTCAAAGGTCTGACGCGAGCCAGTGTAAGATTTCCGTGTCACGACAGGATCGAATTTGCAGCATCACTGGGAAATGTTTCCGTTGAGACTGACTCCTCAGCCAGTCAAACCACGAATCAAATTCAACTTCAGAAGCTCCAAAAATCTTCAGCAAACTACACAAGGAACCTGAAATACGATGGCTACATCAAAGTTCAAATTTCCGACTTTGAAACCTTTTCAAAAGAAAGAAAACAGAATCAAACCGTTGACCGGTTTCGAGAAATTGTAAACCGTACGAAGGAAGACGGAAGACAATTTTCTGCAACCTTAAATAAGTCACATCTCGCAAATGCCTCATCTGCAACGTGTTCCACACAACCTCCAGTGAAAGTCCGTCCCTCCAGAGCTGCCAAACAACAAGCTAAATCAAAACTTATCCAGTTGGCTCAAGAAAAGGAACGATGGGAAGCAAGTCTCATACCTAACCAAATGTCTGCCCGTAGCTGTTGGAGCCTCCCATCACAACCAATTCATCTCGTGGAAATAAGAAATCTTGACAAGGGCGTTTTCCATATAGAGCATCATAACCCACAAGAATCACTGGCTAAGCTCCCAGAATTGGCCAATATGACAATTGGAGATGTTTCTGATTTCATTTCTGCATGTTTTGGAGGGTAAATCAACAAGGAAAAATTAACTATAATCACTATGCAATTATATGGCATAGTTGAATACACAGGCAATTAATTTTATGTTTCTTTTTTACTTAAATTTTTGTTGCTCTTTAAGATGTGACGCTGCTACTGCAACGGCATACCAAATGTGGTCACAATATTTTGACATTCTAAACAAGCTACCGGTGGATCGTAAATTGGAACACCCTGGACTCCTCCTTCCAGGCATTGTGAACACTAAGAGAGATCATTCTTTAATAGAATATTCCAACCGCGTCATATACAACAAACCTATGCTTGACAAAAATCTGTTTGGAGTATGCGGTACTACTGCCCCATGCAGAGACACCGTTTTCAACATGCTGAATCTCCATATTCTTGGACCTCCAAAGTTTTTCATGGTGATCCCTGTGAAGGACAACGAGAAACTGAAGTTGAGAATAAGTAAATTCATCGGCAAGCTGGAGGACGGCGGTAAAAAGCATCTCGTGAAGCCATCGATGGTATGTCCAATTCTTAGTTACAAATAACAATAATAATAATAATAACTTCTACATTTTTCTTATGCATGTCGAAATAATTACCGCATCAGTAGTGAAATGATTTTTATTTCGTTACAGTTGATTATATCTCCGAAATTCCTAAAGAAAGGGGCCGATGGAGATAGTATTTTGTATAAACTTGTAAAACAAAACAAGCATGAGCTGATCATTACAGGTACGGTTATATGCAAGTTTTATTTTCGGTTGTAATTATGGGTATCAGATACTTAATTTCATTTTAACAGCTAACAATGACGAACAGTAAATATTATTTCATCATGGAAAATTTTCGCTGTTGTTTTAAGGTGCCGGGTCTCATATGCAGTCGTTTTGCGTAGGTCCAAACGTTTCCCGTCAGGGTTTTTACATTCTCGGAGACTTTCACCGCTCAATTAGCCGTCCTATGACGATAACAGAAGATAACCCCTGTGGCGTGGATAACGAAGTATTTTACATGTGGAAAACCCATTCAGAGACAATAGACGAACAAGGAATTAGACAGTTGGTCATCGAGGAAATTCGAAACCAAGGCTCATGTATAAACTTTGAAATCAAATGTCGACTTTCCGGTTTTATATCAATCATCATTGCCAACTCTGCTTGCTTATTGTTCTCTATTTTTATTTGTTTCCAGCTCAGTCCACAGAGACAAGGCCACCGGAAGTACCGAAAGCTAATCAAACGGAGACGAGGACTCAACGGGAGAAGGAAGCTGCACAACAACGTGAATTATTTATGGTCACACAAATTCGTACGTAATTACTTTGGAAATTAGTTTAAATTGTAATTGTTTGGAATATCATAAAGTTGTAGGCTCCAGAAACAGTCCAGAGGAGACGGACGAAGACGATGACAACATTACTCCACCAGCAAGTAAAAAAATGAAGAAGAATAAGGATGATCCCCCTCCTCCCAATTCTGTTTCTGTTGCTGCTGCAGCTACTACAGCCGATGAACTAGGTACTGATAGAGGTATACCTAAAATTGTATATTATTTGTTTGACTATTTAGTGTTTTGTTGCAATTGTATCATGTAGCATTAGGTATTATTATTACTATCTATGCTAACTACCATAATGTTTGGTTTTATTCTTTCATAAATCTCAGGGACTGCTTCGTCGAAAGCGCCGGCAATGGCACCGACCGCTTCTTCATCTTCAAATGCGTACCAAAAACCTAATAGGAAACCGGAAACGAAAGCTATACCAGCGGATGACGGTCAGTGGTATATGCAATTAGATTCTACCAAATACACCAAGTCGTATTATCGTTGTATTTATTAGGTACTTAGAATTCATTTGTTTTCGTTTGAAAATTGTATGCTACTATCTAGAAACTGGTGAGGAATTGACAAGTTCTGACGAGGACTTTACGCTGGAAAGAATGAAAGCTGAACCGAAGAGTGGAGCAAAGAACAACGCATGCCAACCCAAGAAAAGAAAGAAGCGTAAGAAACGCTGGATGAAACCTAAAGTTCTGCTGGACGATACCAACTCGTATGTGGTAGATAATTAGACCTTCAGCGTATGGTTTTAAAATATGTATATAGCAATGATTAAAAAATGTCTCACCATACCAAGTTTTACTTTAACAAGCAAAATTAAAAGAAAATAAAAATTGAAGCTTAATTGCTCCAGGTCAGTTTAGTTAGTTATTAGAAATTAAGAGTCAAACCGAATAGAAAAATGGGGAACATCGCAAGTAAAAATAGAGTTAGTTCAAATCAATTATATTATTGTGTCTTTCCAAAACAGTTGTTTAAAAGTAATCGGTAGGATAGTTTCGTTTAGAGTACATTTACTTTTAACAATTTAATAGTTATTGCATGCTTTATGTATCACACTCATCGATCATCATGCTTACTAATCAATAATGTTTCAAAATAATTTTAGTTGAATAAAGAAATACAGATTTAACAAGAAGAAACAATTAAGTATTGTTAATTTTGCAAAACCTTTATAGCTATGAATATGAGTTATACAAACGTGCATGTATCATATTACCCCAAGCCCAAGTAAAAGTACAAATATTGGGCGGGCAGCACGGCATGTATATTATACGAGTAGTACATCGTCGTCGTCATATGATCATCATCATCATCATCTTCCGTACACAATATCGACTCTTATCATCTCGCCTCCTATCCATTACTTGGTTGTAGTTGGCTTGTGCAGTTTAGTTAAGTAGAATCGAATTAAATCGATGACATTAGTAAAAAAGGTTGCTGGTTAGAGTGAAAAGGAGAAATACAAATTTTTTATCATTGTGGTTTTTTTAAGTGAAATACAGTAGTTGTTATGCGTAATATTTCGTTATTGATTGGTTAATAGTTGTGATTTTTTGTAAAATAAAGAGATGGGGAAGAGGAAGGAGGAGAAGAGCCCACAGGGCCCAAACGAACTTCCGTCAGCAGCAGCAACACGTCAATCGTCATCATCATTATTACCAGCAGTTAAAGGGGAAGAAATGAAAGTGCTCAAACCCCCATCGGCACGGCTTTCGTTATCATCCTCATCCCCATTTAGTCTCTCTGAAGAAGTATCTTCCTCAAAACGTGACGCAACAACCGACAAAGATGGTGGCAAAGGACAAAGAGAAAGAATGCAGTTTGAACAACAGCTTATTGAAGTACTGCTAAAGGTCAACGATGGGCGAACTGTAACAACCGAGGGCGTGGTCGAGCAGCTCGAAACAGCGTTGAGATGGATGAAAAATGGAGAAAGTCAAGCCGACAGAGGAGAAAAAGAAGAGACGAGAAGCAAAGGTCAAGCAAATTGTGAAGAAGCAGTAATTCCTACAGAGCAACAAACAGCCCAAACCCCTCATCAAATGACGTCACCCGCATTCGAAAAAACAAAAGTTGCATTAAAAAGCAATGACATGGTTGCTACAACTGTCCCACCACCAACAGCACCGTCAACAAAAGCACTGCAGGAGCAACCTCCAAAATTGACCTCATCAAAGCCTGAAAATATTATCGCAGAGAAACTGATGCAAGTAGACGGGAATATGACAGTTGAAGACATCTATAAGCATTTGGATAATGCGTTGATGGTTTTGAACCATTCAGAGACTTTAGGAGGTGAAAATCAACAACATCAACATGAACAACAACAGCAGTCCACCAATCAACTGAAATATAACGGTCTTTGTAAAGCAAAGATAAATTTTCCAGATCGGATCGTGAACAACCTACCATATAAAGTCGACTTTAAATCGGATGCACCCATCCGCGTGTTAACACCAACCGCATGCCGAAAGTTGAAAGATACAGTCTCCAGTTTAACCCCGGATTTGCGGGAAAAAGGCTTCGTGAAGGTAAAAATCTTTGATGCTAATGATGGCGAAAAGGAAACAGAATGGATGGAACACCACAGAACGCTTCGAAACACCCTGCGATCCACAAATGACGTCATCAACTTACCGGAAGCCGAAGTAGAAACTACAGGACAACTCTCTTCTCATCATTTGCCGTCACCAACAACCGGAAGCATTATGTCATCATCATCATCTCTGCAACAACAAGAAGAACACCAAAGTACACGTCCAAAGCGGTTAGCAAAAACCAATGCCAGAAAAAAAATTAACGAACAAGCCGAGGGGCGAAAGGAGTATTGCTGCACTGAGGATCTAGAAGCAGGAGAAAAGGGGGAAATTACAGCAATCAACACAAGAGTTGATCCTTCCTTTCTGGAACTACTGGAAATCAGAAATCTGGGATCCGGTATGTTCCACCTTCACCGCCACTATCCAAAGCAAGCGATAGAACGGCTACCCGAACTGATTGGAGTTACAGTTGGACAACTTGTGGATTTCTTCCATGAAATACTAGGATGGTAAGAACTGACAAAGAATAATTAATTGATCGAATAAATAAAGCCTTAAAGTATCATGTTTTTTGTAAATCATTTTAATGTTTCTTTCTTATTGCTCCAGCGGCAGCACAAATGAGTCATCACGAGAAGAAAATGAAACCAATGGAATCTATTTTTTGAGACTGCTGCACTCCCTGCCGACTGACCCCGAAATGGAAAAGCAAGGCTTGCTCATACCGACAATTGTGGACTGGAACAACAGACAGATTAACAATGATCAAATATCTGCGGGACTGGGAGTGGATGGGTCAAACGATTGGATCAATAAGGTCTTCCGCAATGCTATACGGGATCAACAAAAAATAACTTCAAATATCGAAAACGAAAATCACAGTAGTAGTGGGGATGAAGGAGGACTCGGGGAACTCCTCAAACCCCCACCGCAGCCGTTGCAGGATGTGATTGAATCAACTAAGATGGTACACGGGTTTGCTGCAACACCAATTCCCATGCAAATGGGACATTTTAATGGAATCAACATGCTGGACCATTTGATTGTTGGAAGTCCGAAACTATCGTTCATCATTCCACCCAGGTACTCACATCAGCTCCGAAAAAATGCAGAAGCATTCATTAAAAAGATTGCAACAAAAACTCGTCAACCAGGCATCCCTCCATTCACACATCAGCCATCAACCGTGGACCAAAGCGTCCTACAGCATGAACAAGTAAGTTGCAGAACATGAATAATATGAAAATGTCAATTAAGTTATGTAAAATGAACACTGATGTAACCACATGATGGCGAGTAAATGCAATTCGTTTGTACGTTTCTTTCAGTTTTTCATAACGCCGATGTTTCTGAAGAAAGCGATGGATGATGTAATACCCTACTCAGCAGTACTTCAACAAAAAGGGGAAATGCTGATTCTAGGTATCGTTAACATGAATGAATATAGATTTTAAATAATATGCATGTATACAATACAGTCAATCCGTTAGGTTTTTAACGCGCGTGCAATTTTTTTAATATATTATATTCAATTAGGTGCCGGAGGCCACTACAGTGGGTTGTGTTTGGGACCAAACCTATCCAGATACACGTGCTTTTTAGCTGGGGATTACCATATTTCCACTACGGAGCTCACTATCCAATCTTCGAAGCATGAAAAGCTCACACGAGAGCTCATCTGGAAGCTTAACGAACAATCGAAAGCGATCGATGAAAAGGCATCAAAGAAAGTGCTTCAGGCAACAGACTGAAAACGAACTGAAAAACAGATATGAAGACACAGCGTTATTAACAATCACAATTCTCCGTTCTTTATTTATTCAGTATGTTTTTTAGTTGTAGTTATTTATGTATGCGTTGTCTCATAATTTTTGTATTCTCATCTTTTTACAATTGCATTCTGAACTATCATTAATAGCTAGCGTAAAATCAGTACAGTTTCATATCTTTCTAATAATTCACCCATCGCGGCAATCAGTTTCTTTGTTCTTGTCTTGATCTCATCTCTCCTTCCTCTTTTTTTAATTATTGTGTCGCACCAAACAAAAGTACCAGAATAAAGTAAAGCTGATGTAGGTAATGTACATTATGATTTTAAATATTTTAATATGGAAATATAAGTAGTAAGTATAGATATGTGACAACAGATTAGGAACCCTAGTTCATGATTTATAGCGAGTTATTACTGCGTCTGCGTTATACTGTAGTCATGACTTCATACAGATTACCTAAATAAAAAACGAAGAAAGATTATCTGCTAAAAAGTAGTTGTTGGAATTGTGAGATTTTTTGGATGTATTTGCAGAATGCTTTTTTACTTCCATTGTTGCCTCCTTTTGGCTGACTCCACCCACACCCAGCAACAGATTCCACTGCAAATATTCAAATAAAAACTTTGCATAGCAAAACAGCCGCTGCAATGTGGCTTTGAAATGGATATGCAAAGCAGCCGACTAGCATGGATGAGACAGATTACCAAAGAGCAAGCTTGTCCATAACGCACAGTTTCAGCCACGCCAGGCACGTTACATAGATGTATAGATAATGCATGGATTTGGAAGTAACTTCTTTCTGAGTTCTGAACCCCCCCAAAAAAAAAATACATAGCAATATCATATAAGATATGAGAAGCAACTGGAAACTCTAAAAAAATAACAGCAACCCATGTATATGAATTAGATGTCTTATCATCAACTTAAAAAAAGTGTGTACTCTAGAAACCTATTTAGTGCCTTCAACGAGTCACCGACATAATTAGTTTGCAATAAGTCGTAGCAAAATCGTCCAAAATAAAGTAGTACTTTGCCCCATGTGTTCCATGTAGTTG
>JAQGAI010003962.1:0-10078 GCA_034696905.1 Lepidocyrtus violaceus
GGTTGGGATAGAGTAGGCTGTTTTGCCTGTGAGGGTTGGCTGGAAAACAGTTGGCTGTTTTGCTTGCCATGAGTTATTGTCCATGGTCGAGTTTCTCCTAAGATTGATAAAAATGGAACAAAGTAACAATAGGACTGTTTTAGTCACAACGAGTCTTGATTGGAAACTCCCTTAGTCGCGAATAAACAGATGGAAATTTAGAATTTAGCCACCCCATTTATAAATTGATTTTACGAAAATGTGCAGATGAATATAGAACATTGATAATAATTTAGTTTGGTTTTTATAAATTTGATAAAACTGCGATTAATATGGCAATATTTGACAAATAATGTGGTTGAATGTTAAAAAAATCGGCAATTATGCAATAATGCGGCATCGGACAAATTTATTCGTTTTAATGCGATTACTGCGTTTTCGGATCAATAAAAATTACATATACGTATTTTTGGTCGATATAGCACCTCGATCAATCTCAGAAGGCAAACCATAGTCTATTGTTAAGTGTGCATTTTAATATTAGTACTGCAACATGAGTAGCCTTACTTATGATACCCATTTTAAAATTGCTGTATTTCGAATTAGTGGTAAATTCCGGCAATCGCACTACTCGCAAAAAATGCATATTGAAAATAGACTATGAGTGCCTACTGAGACTGATCGTGGTGCTTTATCGATCGCAAATATGTAATTTTTATTGATCTGCATAAATTTGTCTGATTCCGCATAATCGCATAATTGCCGATTTTTTAAACATTAAACTGCAATATTGATCAAATATTGCAATATTAATTGCATTTTTTGTCAGATTTTTACACAAAACTAAATTAGTATCCATGTTGGTTCTTCATCGGTACATTGTCGTGAAGTCAAGGATCTTAAAGTCACAGTTTCACAATTTTTCTTTTTGTCTTGGGTTCATTTTCAGGTGACTAAAACAGCTCTATTTTTACTTTGTTTCATGATTCATGTCTACCAATTTTAAGATAAAGTCAATGATCGACAATAACTCAAATAGCTTTAAAGCTAATTGTTTTGCTGTTGGAAGTTTTAATTAATAAAATGAAGCTTAAAGTAAGTAATTTATAATATATTCCCACATAAATAAACAGAAAAATTAAGTGTACATTAAATTAGATATCGAATTAAACTTCATAATTCTGTAATTTTGCCGTATAAATTTCTGGCGCAATATCACGTCAGTTGGGTGGCCTTAATGATTACTATATTTTAATGGAATTCATTATCTAGTTTATCATTCAGTGGTTACATAAGATATTTTAAAGCTCATAAGTGATCTATAGATATGAACATGCATGGATGCTATTTACCTGATGATCATGGATTGATCCCACTTTATTCGCCGTTATATTTTTTCCTCCTTTATCCCAGCCTATATTTAAGGATTCCAGGATTGGCCGTCTATTCAAATTTTATATTGCGTTTTGCATAGCGCTCTGTTGAACATGCATTTCTTCCGGTGGGTCACCGTCGCAGTAGCAGCTTCATGTGTACTCAAATTTAACGGGAAATACGCACTCATGGGTAGTCGTCGTTCCCGCATGATTTCCAGCCAACTTGATTTTTCTCACTTTTGATTTCCAGCCAACTCGAATTTTCCCATTAGTCAAAACTTCAGTCAAATTTCAGTCAAAACTAATACGGTTGCAAATCATACTTAATTGGAAAATGCGAGTTGGCTAGAAATTATGCGGGAACGACGTAATACTGCTTGCGTATAAAATGGCAAAATATTTAAATTACGTTACATTTAGATTAATTTTCGGATTGTCGACGTTTTCACTGCGTATGATTTATTTGAGTAAACCTTGGCGGATAATGCAAACGGTGCGTGGTGTTGAAAGAGTGATTTTCAAACCGGCAATCAAATGACATTACGAATTCCATCCTCAAAGCTGTTCTCTAGTTATCTAATTGCAATGGAAATTAGAAAATTTTTGGCTAAAGAACGCGAACGAAGTTCTGGCTGAAAACTTGTATTAAATATAGTCACAGTCACAATTAGAAACAAATCTATCAATTTTCTTTAACATACGCATTGAGTAAATATAATCATGGTGTATTTAAATAGATTTGAGTCAACTTCATCGTTATTACTTGTATGCTTGCGTCTTCAGTGTAACGACGGATTAAATTTAATAATGGTCAAATTAAATTAGCATGTTTGTTGAGTTGAAAGAGCAGATTTAAATATTATGGAATTGCTTCTTTTTATTTATTTAGTTTGGCATCATTCTGGTTTTGCTCTAAAAGTGGAAGTACTGATGCCTGTGCCAAGGCTCAGGTAAAGCTTCACTTTTTTGGAGATAAGCAAAAGGCACCCTACCTACTCTTCTGCCAGGTGGAAACCCTCCAATCCAAGCAAATAGCAGAGTATATTACAGAGAACATGATACCCTGCATATCCAGCAACCTTCAAAAATGTGAATCGGGCCTTATAACCTTGCGCAGCGTATTATACAAAGCCATGGAGGAAATCGAGCAAAAATTGAAGCGAAGGTTTCCAAGAAAGTCAACACTCATTAGGAAAGTGCACTATTTGGCGGGAATAAAAGCTGAAAATAGAACGTACATCCGACGGTCCCATCAAGGTTCCGCGGGTTCATCAGTATTCTCGGCAGATGCAAATCTCAAGCTATCCTTGGAGTACATTCCAACCTCCATTGGTTATAGCTTTTCGACGGAGGAAGCGGATGGTCACAAATATGTCATTTGTGCGACCAAAGCCACTTCAAACAAAATCAAAAAGTCTCCAGGACTAGTGAAAAGAGTGTTAGCAAAAAATGAAAGTTTGGCCCAGGATTTGGCAAAAGGGTTGGTTGACCTTCACGGAGCTAAATCAAACTTAGCCCTGCTGATTATCGACATCGATAAAATTAAGTTCTTGAAAGAACATGGACACTCTCTGGAAGCAACGGCTCTGGAGCAACAATCCCAAGCATGCAATGGTACCCTATATTCCCTCCCAACGTTATCCAGTCCACCCACACGGAAAGCAAATAAAAACAAAGCTGCTCCGAAACAGAAGATTACCACCCAATCAAATGGAATCTCCCAAAATGAAATACATGGAAATGGAAAGAAGCATAGTACGCCAGTTTCTTCCGGAAAAGTGGACAACTCTCCCAGCAGGAATAAAAAAGAGGCTCTGGGACAGAGCGAAGTTGCAGAGATGCTCGCTGCGTGGAATCTACCCGTCACCCCACAACTGATGCAGAAGATTAACCATTGCAGAAGCATTGCGTATGGCTCCAACTGCCAAAGGTAAGAACGCATTTTTTATTTGCTAGTCCAAAATATGTCAAATTTGCTTGCTCCATAGATAAATATTAATATCACCTCTGTATACAGCTTGTGTAGGTTTTCCTCCCGTCCGTAGGACGGGCTTTTTGCTAGTTACATAATACACGGTTCACATTAAAAAAAAATCATGCAAAAGTTGTGTGCATGCATATTAACCCAAAATTAAAAGTCGAACCCACAGTTAAATATAGATTTTCCTTGAACCCTATTGGGATGCGTTTATACACGTTTCAGGAAACATTTAGTTTAACTTAAATTAACGACAGTTTTTTATTTCTATTTACTTTTATTTCAATCTCATTTTTCGATTAATTTCTTTCTAAATTTTTTTTCCATAGTGGGATTGTTTGTAAATCATTTCTAATCAAATCAGTTCAATCATTTCATTGGATTTATGCTTTTTATCTACTATGTATTTTACCCCAATTTTAATTACGTATTTAAAATGCACATTTGATTTCATTCTAGGCCACAAAGCGCCACTGCCAATTCAACAGCTTTGCCACCCACGCACAACAAACATGCCAACAACAAAGAAGAAGTTGGCCGTAGCGACGGGAACAAAAGGTTTTAAAATTATTCAATATGCAGACGGGAAAAATAATTATAAGAAAGTAGCATAACAGGAAAGCTATAATGTGATTTTTCAATTGGTTGATTATAGGAAATCTGTGAAACAGATTACGTCACCAAGACGTCATCCGGGTCCGGATGACTTGTTTAGCATCCCTGATCGGATTTTCACAGTCGTCCCAGGAAAAACTGAGCTGAAGAAAAAGTTCATGCTTACGAGAAAGGTGGCTGAGGGAGCTCCAAACCGCACTGCAACAACTAGCAACAGCAACAACAACAACCACGTTCCGGAAGTGAGCCTTCCTACCCCTGCCTCCCGTCCACGAACAAACGTTTTAAATGAGTCTGCCGCACTTCGCCAGTTATGTTCCGCTCCAATGTTAGCTGCTGCTAGCGTAGGAAAGTCCAGTGCAGGTAATTTATTAAAAATGTTTTTACTGTTTGTTGATGAGCAGTTATTGGAGGAGTTATTTTTGTTAACTCATATAGTCATAGTCATAAAATGCTTTCCGCTTAATTTTATAGGCGTGCCTGCTTCATCACATACAAATCTTGCCAATCGACAAGCTATAGAGCGCGCAGTGGGGGCAGTCAGGCCAGTAACTAGACCGGGTCATAATGCTCCGCATAAGCATAATGAGCAAGAGACTTCTTCTTCAGACTCTTCTTCAGAGTCTTCTTCAGAGTCTTCAGAAGACGAGGACTCTTCAGAGGAGGATCGTTCCAAGAAAGATTCCTCCGAAGACGAGAACCCTGATCCTTCCAAGAAAGATTCATCCAAAGATGATTCTTCCAATTCATCATCCCAAGCTCGCGATGAAAACGTTCCCATTGCACCGAGTGAGAGATCGGAAAGGACACGGTGTGTATCCTCCTCTCCCGAACCATGCTATGACATAAACAATCGGAGCCCTTCCCAGTGCTCCCCCTCACCAACGTACATTCCGGAGGCTGACGAACAAATGAGGAGAGAAGTTGACACTGGGGACCATTGTAAAGACAACCGCGTATCCTCCTCTCCCTTCTATGACCCAAACAATCGGAGCCCTTCCCAGTGCTCCCCCTCACCAAGGTATATTCCGGAGGCTAACAAACAAATGAGGAGAGAAGCCCCCTCTCCCTGTTATGACATAAACAATCGGAGCCCTTCCCAATGCTCCTCCTCCTCAGAGTATATTCCTCCACCAACGCCGGGTAAAAACCAGTGGGCTACGCCCAACCAAAACGCAGACTTTACAGATCAAACTGTAGAAAGTGAGGGAGAAACAGGAAGGAATAGCCCTCCTCATCCATCCCAAGTTGCCACAGAGTTGGCAGTTGGAAGCAATTCAAGTTCTCCAGAGAGTGATGCTGAAAGTGAGAAGGATGAATATGATGATCGCTATGACAGCGTCAGTCATGAAAGCACCGCGGAAGAAAGTGACGGGCAGGGGTATGGCTATCCCAGTTCCTTCAATGCAGGAGAGCGCCAACACCAATCCATCCATGACAGGACAGCTTCAGATGAAATCGTACCAGATCGGGGCCACCAGCGACAAAATCAGCGCCCCGAAACTGTACAAATCAGACGAGGTAATCCGACTCATGATCCTGCTCGGGTGTTCATTTCTCAACAGCATGAAACTGGAAGCAAAGTCACTAGACCTCTTGTCCAAGGCCCACCACCTTCAACAACTTCTAAAAATAATAACAACAACAATAATAATTATGGTTCCAATGCAAATTCATGGTTATCCGATCGAGAACTTGAGTGTTTCCCAGTGGGAGTGGGAGAAATCGACCGAACGGTTTATTACAAATTGCCCCCAATCCGTCACCAGCGACATGTAAGGTCAATCTCAGTCCAGACTGATCCAGCATTCACGAGGGACATGGATCCAGCAGCTTATTATAATAGATCAATGGATAGTACACGAGGCTCAGGCAACCACATCCCCTATTCCAGGAAGCGAACATTTGAGCAGTCTGTCTCGGAGAGAAACAGTTATACAGAAGCGACCCGCGCTCCCATCAAAACAACTATAAGGCCCCCCAATAGGGATGTCCAATGGGGAAATTCCGAGTTGGAGCTGTCGGAGTCAGAGTCAGAGGATGACTTGCCAGTCATCCCAACTAATCAACAACAAGACTCTGATAAGGACATGGACTCTGTGGTTGATTCATCACCTTCCGGTAAGATTTAATGAATCATACAGGATAATTAAAAAAAATGATTATGGTTTAAAAAAAACTACATTTTACCTTGTGAGCTAAAACTTTAAAAATTTATTACAGCTTCTCCATTGCCATGGGAGGGAGCTAAGAGCCCCATAGATTTCAACAGCGCTCTGGCTAAAATAAATGCTGCAGTGGATGAGGATTTAAGGAGAAATAAATCCGCATCCCTCAAAACAGTCCCCCTTCAAGGCTTACAGGAAGAAATCCTAGTTGATACACTGGAAGAGGAGAAGTTCTTGCATGTGGATTCATTCCAATACACTCATCGTCAGACAGCAACTGTATATCGACCAGCCTCTCCTCCAGGAGAGTCCAATATAGATCGGCTCAAAAGATATAATGCCCGGTTTTTTTTATCACAAAAACAGTTAATGTAAAGAAAAAACAAACAAGGTACATTTTGTATTGCACTGTACTAATTTTACATGGTTCAGTATTTACCATATTATCTTTTTTTTAAGATTTAGGATAGTTTTAATTTTTTTAAATAGTCAGGATTTTACTTTGGGGAAAAAACCTTGCCATTGTCATGCATTATTGTTTTAGCCTTAATAATTAACATTTGATATGGAAAAGTCTTCCGGATATATTTAAACTAGCGGTAAGCCCGAATGCCAGTCCGGGCAATCTGATTATTGCAGCTATTACATAAAACTAGTAGAAAAGTGGTAGAAACACATAAAGTGGTAGAAAATCTTCTAGAAATCTAGGTCTACTTGTAAGTAACTGTAGGAAACGTTTTAAATTGCGCTGGTGTAGAACAAAACTAACGTTTTTATCATACGGCTAGGTATTTAAATGTAATCTATTATTATCCACCTCACAGAGTACAGAGGAAGCTTAGTCTATGCTCTGGCGTTAAACTGAAAGCAGAATACCAGTGTTAATCCGCAAAATTGACTTGGTTGTAATATGGCATAGCATAGTAAGAAGTTAGTTCGAGAATTTGCGCATACTAACTACACACTGGCTGGCTACTAATAAGTATTTTTGCGCAACTTATTTACTTTTTGCTAATAGTGCAAATATAAGAAACGTTCAACGTCTTACTGCGCATGACCAAATAAACCTAACAGCGTATAAACATTCCCGATTGAACCTTGCTGCGCAGGAATAAACCAAACCTTAAAGAAAAATCAAGTGAATTTCAGTAACCATTTGCGCATTTCACTAACCACTGTCGACTAATTGCAAAATATATGATCAAATGCTTCAGTTTACATTGAAACACTTTATAGACAATAATGCGCATATAGTTACTATCAAACTGGCTATTTGGGATTTAACAATCTTCTCTGGAGCATTATTCGAACGCAGGTTGAGCCCACCAATTTGGACAGTGTGAAATGAAAGTAAATTTCTATTTCATGCTGTCCTGAGCAGGGGGCATTAGGACTAGGGCTGCCACGGTTTCTCCGTTTCCGGCTATTTACGGTTCGGTTGGTTTCAGCAATTTCCTGTTCGGTTTTGATCAACGAACTGAAACGAACCGAAACGGAACCGAAAAAACGGTTTTGGTCCATAAAGATACATGCAATCTAGTTTTCGGTTATCGGTTCGGTTAACCGAAACGAACCGAAACCGTAAATTGCTGAAACGAACCGAATCTTAAATCTGCGAACCGAAACGAATCGAACCGTGGCAGCCCTAATTATCACTATGACCCCCCGTGGTTCTAAACGGGGATCGGACGGACTTGGAGTGTGTCTTGCTCCAACTTCTTTCCACTCAGTAGTGCTCCGACACCTTGGGTTTGAACCTGGTTCCCCAAGTTTCTTCAATTAAAATGGTAGGGATTCAGTTTCCTTCATAAAGGAAACAGTCGTTTATTTTTTTAGTTTTTATTAATAAAGTGTATTAGTATTTCGTTTAAACCATCCTTTGTAAACCTACGATCCTCAAAACAACCTCCAGGACAAAGGTAAGTAATTGATCCTTTCATTAGCTGAATCAGAGTGGCTTACTATTTTGTGACGTTGGATATTTGCGCAATTTATTTTAGTTTTAGTCTCCCAAGTTACAATAATGTGGAAGGGGGGATGCATCCGGAATATTTTGTTTTAAACATAATTTAAATTCAAATTGTAAAACGTGTTTTTGCTGAAAAGATATTTTTGACCGATTTAATTTGCTTTGCTTAATGATGTTGGGTACAAACATACATAGTAGTACTGCGTTTCCTTGTAAAATTTCTTTCCTTAAAATCAAGTCCAGTGTAAAGTAACATTTCTCTTTACGTATATTAGTTGCTTACTAATATTGGGGGCTGTGGGATCTGGAACTGCGTGTTAGCAACTTCATGTATTTGTAAATTTTAAAAAATGTTGTATGATTTCATTTACCAGAATGGTTGTCCTCTGAATTCACATCTCATTCATATCAGCGGTTGAGCTGAGCTCCGAAATACGAAAAACGAAATACGATATACGGATAAATTTGTTTAACTAAGTTGTTTAAGAAAAGAAGGAGGACATGCATTAATTTTAAACTACTACCATTCTGGTCCACTCTATAAGCTTGCTGCTTATATTTATTTTTTCATCTGCAACGAAAGTTTTTGATCCGCATTAGGACCAATTACAGAGCTGGCTAAGAAAAAGAAGTAATTTATGTTTCACTTTGATGACAGATAGGTTACTTTAAAAAGACGCTACAATTTCTATCTAATTTATATTTCACCATAAGCAATTACGGTTTTTTTGTTTTTTTTTCGGTTTCTAAACAAATTTAATAGCCTCATAAATGACCAGAAATTAACACAAAATATCACATTTTTTAATCATTGAAAATATTATGCAGTTATTTATAATAATCTAGGAAAGAAACTATTAAAAAATAAATGGTTACAATATATAACAACGGAGCTGCCATACCTTTGCTCAAAACAAATGAAAAAGTGCCTTAGAATTACACCGACCTCACCAGAATGTAATATAATCTTTTCAATGATACCCCATTTGCTATGAAATCTTATGTAAAAAAATTAACCTGACCTTTGACCCACTTTCAGTTAACATATCATGATAAAATTAGCACCGCTGAAATATGTAAGTGAGTAGCTTTCAAATGACGCCTCATTTAAATTTTTTGCTAATTTTCGAAAATTGACTTCGATTTTGACTTTTGGCACATTTCGAAGTGACCTACGACATTATTATTAGTGTCACTGACTTCAGTTCATCATTAATTTTTTTAAATGACACCCCTTTTGATATGGGTCAATAATATAGAAAACGTTTGACCTTGACCTCTGACCCACTTTCAGTTGACCTATTTGACCCATTTTTTTAATTTATCCAAGCTAGGACTAATAGGTACCTATCTCCGAAACACACAACCTTACAATTCACAGCCGTTCTCGCGTTACCGTGCTAACGAACAAGACAGACAGACAGACAATACCTAGCAAATTATGACTATGCTTACAGCGTCGTAATAACTAGACTACCTATACTTGAAATTAAGAATTAAGAATTTGGAATTTGGAACACGCCAGTAAATACTTTATACAATTGCACACTTTTCTGCAACCAGAAAAGAAGCAAAGCCATTTCGATTTTTATGACTGCTTTTACCCTTGCTTTCCCAAAATTGAAAGTCACTACCTTTTTTCAACATTTAACAGAACATCTTTTAGGGCACGCTATATCCACAGCTACAAATTAAAGAGTGCATTAGAATTACACCGATCTCACCAGAATGTAATATGTATAATCTTTTCGATGATACCCCATTTGCTATGAAATCTTATACAAATTTTGACCTTGACCTTTGGCCCACTTTTAGTTAACCTATCATGATAAAATTAGCACCACTGGAGTAGGTTAGTAGTAATAAGCTTTCCGATGAAACCCCATTTGCTATGAAATCTAAAATATATAAATATCAACTTTTTTTTAAATTGACCTTCGACCCACTTCCGGTTGACCTGCATACCCCATCTACGAACTTCTCCAAGCAATGA
>JAQGAI010003963.1:0-10078 GCA_034696905.1 Lepidocyrtus violaceus
GTGTGTATGCAACATATATTATCCTGAAATATTCAATTTTAAAAAACCTACTTACATAAATTAAAGTGCATGTAAAGAAAGGTCCGTGTTTTTACAGTCAAGGAACCTGTCCTGCATGCAAAGTCGTCAGTCAATTATCCCAGGCTTTGCGAATTTACCCAACTGGGGATGAAGATTCCGATGTAGTGGAGCGGCAAAGCAAAACCCTCACTGCGTTGATAACAGAAAACCAACAGCTTGAATCTGACCTAAAAGAGGCAAAGGACGACATTATCATGGTTAAACAAGAGAATGAAACGCTTCAATCCGATTTGGAACGGGCCCTGGAAAAGGTGAGCGATTTGAAACTTAAGTTCGAGGAAGAATACCAAGGGCTTGAGACGGAAATTGGGGAAGCCAAGTCGGAAATTAGCAGCTTGCAATCGGCATTTGACGATGAAACCCAAAAGCTCAAGACGGAATTGAAAAATGTAAAGGATGAACTCAGCAATTTACAGTCTTTGTATGAAGATGAATGTGCTGCTCATGAAAATCTTCGGTAGGTAATTAAGTTAATTGTTGGTTGACCTATTAGGAAAAGCGATGGTCTCTTTCTTTGTCCTTTGCCTATTTTCAACTTATGACATGAGTATAACAAATGAATGTTTTTTGTAGAATGGAGCAAGGAGAACTTCTCTCTACATTAGACCTGCATCAAGAACGGATCGTAGAAAATGGAGAACTAGAAACAGCCATGGAAAACAGCGTAAAGACGGGACTGGAAAGAGTCGAGAAGGAGAAGAAAATGGCCATGAAGTTATTAGCTAGGTTTGAACAAAAGAACAAAGCGTTTCTAGAAGAAATGGAGGGGATAATAAGAAGAAGGAAGGATGAGCAGGAATTGTTCCTTGAAGCTGCGGCTGCCCATGGCCTAAGCACACTCGAGTAAGTCAAGTCAAGTGCCATGTCATAAAGATTCATAGTTAACTTACACTTTATATTTGCCTTCAGATTTTTAAAGCTCTGGTCATCTTTTCATTTTTTCCCTCGTATGACAAAAAACAACAGCAGTACTGATGCAAATGCAAACTCCGAAAATGTAACTAGTCTGATAGAAAGTCTTTACTTTCTCCAAGAAGATGAGGATGCCTGATATTACCTACCTATTCAAACTTCCAGTCTTTCCCAGCCGCTGCTCTCTCTGGCGATGCGATGTCTTAATTTTGGGATAAAAAATACTTTATTTCTTACGCTTAGATTTTGGCAACACGTTTGTGTACAGTGTACCGGAGATAGTGTTTTTAATTATTGATGAAATATAGATAGTTTTACTACACGATTGTCGTTAAATGGTTTAAGTACGTATACAGTTTAAGATGTACTTATTTACAAATATAAAGAAAGACTTGGTAGGTTAAGATTACACGCATATTTCCCTAATATCATTTTCATGTAAGTAGTAACGTGCATAGTACGCACCTATGTATGGAATTTGAACTTTGTAGAGGAGATAAATAAAGTAAACATTCATTACCGTTTTTGTTACTAAAAATTATCTAAAGCTGTCAAATACGAAACATAAATATCATACAAACCAGTCATATGCACCCGAAATGAACATAGGTAAACTTAAAAAAATTAAAAATAGTGTATACGATGAGAAATGAGAACCACATCTACCACGCAATAGGGATTCAACTAAAGAATGCTTCATGCGCAGTGCATACATAACAACGATGATAAGGGCCTATGATTATCGCTGATCAGTACGTGTACCTACATTATATGTGGAGTGGGTATTTTTAATGTAAATGTTTCCCTTTTCTCCTTTTAGATTGATTCCGTCCTCAGTTCCTATTTTGGAATGCATAATGTGTGAGTAAGCAGTGAAACCTGATAAAATGACAGCAGATATACGAATACGATCTTCATATGTTACAAGATTACAAAAGACCTTTTTCGAGCTTAAAACAAAGTAAGTAAGTAGCGGAATTCACATAGCAAACCGAATTCTAAATACATTTAAATACCTCTGTAAATACTGCTTTTTAGAGAAAGAAATCACATACCTAATAAGATGCGGTGTAGTTGGCACTTGCCACCGCAGAATTAGAATAACTAACTAGTCCTGGTTTCAATCAATCTCTAACTATGATCATTTTGGCTTTCGGAGGAAAGATATTTCAAGTCCTAGTTTTTCTTTCAACAAGCCAATACGCGTTCACCCGCACGCGTACTGTACGTCCAGAGAAAAAGGAACAAAGGCCAAAAATAATACTTTTCGAGCTTTCATGAACTAGTCATTAGCGTTGTGAAGTTTATGGCATTCAACTGTGTACCTACTATACTATAGCGGAAGTGTGTTTAGTTAAATATTTATGGTTTCTTCGATCGATGTCTCTGATAGCGAAAGCATAAGCATTTTTACGGTGAATTGATAAGCTAATGAATGTAATGCAAAACTCCTGATGAGAAGATTAATACAGTAATGCAAATTTTGAAAACCAAGAATTTACTATGCGATGATTGCTGTGTGTAGTAAAATACGATATATAAAATATAAACTAATAAAATGTCTACCTATATGGCTTTGCCTCAATTATCGTTTCATCTAAAGGTCTAGCGTAGTAGTGTGACATTTATGACATGAAGGTGCCAGTAGTAGTGCCGACAAAATAGCTATGTAATGCAATCCACACATTTAGAAAATACATGCAGTCAGTACTACATAAATGAAATTCGGAAGAAAAACGTTTTAGCTGTATTAGAAAACGAAATGAGGATGATGAGATGACCAGTAAAAGAAGAGAATATAATATTTACAATTTAGAATTCTGCGACCCTCCACTACTACTTCACCAACCACGCACGACCCCGACCCGCCAAACTGACTCCAACTGATATGAATGAGACTTGATTCATGATTCATGATGGAGTCTTCCAATACAACTCCAATCATATCATATTACTTACATTTTACATGCAAAATCCAGAACTAAACTTTTGTTCTAAAGCAAAAATTATGTAAAGTGTAAACCAGCCCAAATTCAAAATTAGTCCTTCCTTACCGTTTTTGATTATTTGCATTTCATCTTGAGTCATCCATCATCATATCATTATCGGTCGGTGAATCCGTCTGTATTGGTTTGTTAAAGGTGCAGAAGTGCGGTGCTGTTGCTGTGCGTGTCAATTCGGTTTGACTTGATTTGAACGGTGCGGTGGTGGTGTTGTTGTTGGAAGGAAGCTTTGGGAAGAAAAGAAGCTGGGACAGCAGCAGCGCAGCGGCAGCAGCAGTTTCTTTATTTTTGAGGAGGCAGTTGAGCATTCGCAAGCAAGATTGGCGGTTATCGGAGTCGGCATTTTTAGAATTAGTGTAGTAGCATAATTATAGTATAGCAATAATATTTTCTTGTAGTTTTGCTCTACATACTCAGGCCAACTAGCTACGTTTAAATTTTTAGATACAAATTAGGGCCGCTGGCTTGCTGTTTAATAGTTATTTGATAACAAACTAATTAAATCATTCTTTAAAATTATTAAGTGATTAATACTTTTACATTTTTTCATGATTATGATTTGATATTTGATAGAATCGCAACATTCGCAACATTTAGTTGTTTGAGACGAAAAGTCAAGTTGACAGTGTGACGAGTTACACCCAGAAATTGAATATTACAGTACAGGTGATAGGAAGAAAAGGCAATCTTGTCTTGATAAACTCAATCGAATTCGAAATAATTTTATTGTTAGCTAGAAAACGGAATATTTTTTAGGAAACTGCGAAATCATGTCTGTCGTTTGCATTATCTGCCAAGAGTATCTGACTGAGCGTCCTCAGGCCTTGAGGCAGAATGCGGAGTTTATTATTTGCGCCCTTACTTGTGGACATCTGTTCCATCGTGATTGCGTTCAGCGATGGTTCACCACTGGAACTGGAAGTGCTGGGGGAGCTGCAGGGTAATAGCGGTGCATGTGATATCATAAAGTATTGGAATTAATTTGTGTGTATGTGTATCCATTTATGATTAAGTAATAATTGAAAATTAAAACATCAACATTTCAATAATTTTCAAATCCAGATCTGGCTCCTGCCCTTCATGCAAAACGGTCAGCTCACTTTCCAGGGCATTGAGGATTTTCCCCGCTGGTGATGAAGATTCCAGTTCGGTAGTGGAGGATAGTAAAAATCTGAAGTCTTTGATTTCTCAAAACCAAAGTCTGGAAGCCAAGCTGAAGGATGTCTTAAAAGAATGCAACGATTTGCGATGCAAATATGAAGAAGAATCTGCTAATCACGAAGTTGTCAAGTAAGTTGATGGCAGTCGAAGAGTATTACTATTACCTGCAACAAAGATCGTTACAGACAGTTATAAACTTTCACTTCATGATTTAAATTTGTTATGATTCAATTGTTTTTCAGGATGCAGTACGCCGAAGTGCTTTCAAAACTGGATACACAGGAGGATCAACTTAAGGAGAACAAGGAAATGAATGTGGCCCTGGAAAATAGTGTGAGGTCTGCTATGGAAAAGGTGGAGAAAGAGAAAAATGAGGCGCTTGAATTACTGGCTCGTCTTCAGTTGGACAACCGTTCTAAAAAGATTGAATTAATTCATCTAAAGGATTAGGTAAGATAAGTATCAAAATGTAAACGCTATCCTATTCTAACGTGGATGAGGGAATATTTCTTTAAGTACTTATTTAGCTTAGTTTTTAATTGATATTTCTGTCTATATTTCCAGACTCCGCGTCCTCCCCGTCGTTGGCTCAACAAAAGGATACAAATAGACTGGTTTAATTTTTAAGCCTACTTGGGAGATAATCAGACTGAATTCTTTACTTTAGATAATATGCTTTCTTTTTTTTGTTTTTTACTTGGGTACTTAAAACCCATTTTAGCAGAGACAGAGATAAGACCTCTTACATTAAGTATGATTACCTAAAACATGTTTACCATATTTGTGTCTTAATTTGTGAATTGTTTAGTAATGTCATATTTCTTTTGCTTCTGCAGGCAAAGATTAATTTTTCGTTTCGTTCCCGAAGTTTTTTCTGTAGTATGATGTTTTCTGTACGAACAATTGTGAGTTTCCACCAAATAATTAATTTTAATGACAATAACCAAATCTTAAAAATTTGAAAATAAAATCGAATGTAACCAGTAACCGTAATATATTTTGACTGCTTTACTTAACATTTATTTTACGCATTTACTCCATGCAAATCTCACACTGCCCCGTGTAATATTAAGTCATAGTTAGTGTTATAGTTAGGTTTAATTTGAGCTAGGAAATATTGTATATTTCCAAGAGGAATATGTCGACTCATTGACAGATATTTTAAAAATAGCCAAATTATTGACATTTGAACTAAAAATCTTATACCAATCGTAGCTGCAGGTATTGTCAGATGCACCTTTCTTGCTTAACACGCATTTGAATTAGGAAAGTAGCTCTTCTCCAAGCATATTCATTTTCGCATGTTATTGATTTAATACAAATTATATAGTTTACTTTACTTTACATAAATCTTTGTTATCCACACTTCTGTCTTTGATCTGTATGATTTAAAAAGCAATGAAAGCTAAACATAAGAATTGATAAAACATACCGACAAGTAAGGAATTTGTAATTAAAATTACCAAAAGGCAAGTCCAATCCGAATGTAAGCTCGTCATCATTATAATGAATTTTTCTGGAAAAAGTAGATCGTTCAGACCTGCCTTGTCCTTTATAGTATGTAAAAAATTCGTGGAAGTTTAATGCATAATTTTCATTTTCTATTGAGATCGTCTTTTGCAGGGTGTCCGATGCGATACAAGTATTACTGCCTCTACAAATAATCTCAAAGTAAATAGGTATATGATGTTTTATACTGTTCCTCCACTCCCCCTTCCCCCAGCTTATGGTTCGGGCCGGGCCTTGTAGTTAGTTAGTTTAAAAAAAAATGCATATTATGAATTCCGATATATGGAAAGCAAATAATTTCTAAAACTAGCCATTCGATTCGGAATGCTCTGATAGTTTTTATCCTTATAAACCCCACTCCTAGTAATTAAGTTAGGAACAGTTAGCATTATCATCCATCTCATAGTTGAGAATGTGGGGCTCAAATCTTTTCAGTTTGGATGGTGACGTTGCAACACCTGCGGGGGGTGCCCAAAAACCATGAATTCGGGAGCCAGAAAAATTCATCGTTACGACAAGAATCTTCTCCCTGCAGCTTTCTCGGTTCGTAAATTACCAAACAACAGATTGTCACCCTCCCTTCCTGCAGCAGTGTTGTTAAATATTTAAAGCAGCGTTGACAGTCGATATCTGCAGGAATTTGCAATACCTAACATATAAGGTGACATAATTATAGCATAGAAGGGAATGTTATAATAGCTCCTGATCCTTACCCCTCCCCTCCCAAAATATTACCAAAAAAATAATCCTGTATTTTTATTTTTTTTCTTTTGTTATTTATAAAAACCTTCAAACCTAAATACTGAATGATTTACTGAACTAATCCTACTACTGACTACATTACAACTACAATCTTCTTTCTATATTATTTAAATTATTTAAATGGATCTGTCGTACTTGGCCGAACAAACCAAACTCAATTAGTAAATGAGCAGGCTAGTTAAATCAGCTATAGTACATTTTAATATGGACAGCATCGCAGCTGACTCTGCTGGAGAATTCCATGTTTTGGGAATGCGAAGCATCTACCAAACAACACTTCCTCCTTCTAAAAACATCAAGATTATCTTGAAGTCCAGCAGAGTCCTTGTGCTTATCTGCCGTGATACTCACTTTCAATTATTTCTAATCATGGGAAAATAACTGGACAAAACCCGAGGTGGACGATGGTTAGGTTAGGGAGCGTAAACTGACAGACGTGTGAGGGCATCATCAGTTACGAAGTGAGTAATCCCGCTCGATTGATTTCACAGGGTTTTTATAGTTCAGCTTGCTTGGGGTGCGGACGTCCCTGATTAGATCCAAGCAGCTAGTATAGTAGCTAGATGGAAGAGAGCCGAGATAATAGATACATCACCTAATATTATACATATATCGTGATAGATAGATGCACGGCGACTGCACTGCCTGCACTGCATAGTGAAACAATGCATTATTGCAATATGCAAGTCTCAACAAAAAAAATTCATGTTCAATCCTGTCGTACTGTCGTCGTCGTGTGTGGTGCCGTGTCACCAAATCCTGTCCTCCTTTTTATCGTATCCAAGAAATAGCTGGTGTTGGTGTTGGAACTGAAGGATACGGAACTGATATGCTGATGCATGAAATGAAGGAACTGAACCGATTATGTAAATGATTCATTAATGATTTTTCAAGGAAATCATAAACAGGATTACGCAAGACTCATAATAAAATGATTGCTATCTCATCAATTCCAGTAACATTCTAAAGTAGTAGATATGAAAAATATTTTTTTGAAATGGTTTTCGGATGTGAATAGTCAGTCAGAGGACAAGACAGATCAATAATTTATTTTAGCTATGCCGGGAAAATGTATCAAGATTTAACACAAAACGCTTTACTAAACAGCTTAAAATATTGTACATATTTTATAATAGGATATGCTGATATTAGTTAGTGCTAAATTAGAGTAACTAGACACTAGAAGTTTAACAAAAAGTAATTATAATCAGTGCTTTTGTTTGTTTGTATAAATAAAGTAAAATGGTACGATGTACATTAGATAAACTAGTGAAAGATTAACTTATTTTTTAAATGGAATTCAGAAGACATTTTGGAATTCTTACAGAAATCAGATATGTGTTCAAACACGAAAAATTTAGTTACGGAAAATCCTTCATGGGAAGCATTGTTCGCTCGCACTTATCTAATACCTACACATAAATTCATGACCTTTGCATAAATGAAAATAATAACAGTGAATAGTCTGCAGACTACAGGTACTACTTTTAAGCATTGAATTTCTTTGTCTACATTTAATTTAACATTCATCACATCACCTCTTCCTTCAAATATTTTTGTAATTGACTTGACTGGAATAATAGTTTTCTACGTAAGCCCTACCAACAAAATTATGAACAGCACGGTTAAAATAACGGTTGAAACAAGACAGACACATTTGCGATTTCTTTTTTGGTAATTTGCGGCCTTCTGGAGATGCTTGACCCCTTCTTCAACTTTGACATGCGTATTTTCAACATGGAAGTCTATTCTGTCGATAACTCCGGCCTGTTCGGAAACCATCGTTGCTAAATCCCGGAAAATTGTGTTTAAGTCCATGATTGATTTGACAACTTGCTGGACTTCCCTCTCTCTTTCCTGGAGCATAACGTTATCCTCCTCGAGGGCTAGTAGTTGTTGCTGAGTCCATTCTTGCTGTTTGATACTTCCAAGGCCGCCACCAATCTATTAATATTAAAAAATATTGTACGTATTGTACATTTTATATTACTGATTACTCACATCGTTAATCGTCACTACATTTCGGTTTATTGATAAATAAACCACTAGTTGGGGTCACTTTATTAATAACATTTTGGTAAATGACATAAGCTGCTCTTACGTCAGAGACTAGAAAATCTTGGTCATAACTGTACGGACCACTGTCACTCATCAGATCCGGAATGTCGAAATAGCGGTTGGACATTTCTTCTCGAGCTGTGATTTCTGAATAAAACAAATATTTATTTGAACATTTCGAACTGGCAATATTGGGACAGAAAAATCGGAAATATTAGACAGTGAATTTTGAAACATTGTAGAATATTTGATCCTTACTTCTAAGATAGGTTCCTTGACTTCCTCTAAAATTATTAGAGAGCTCCCGTAAGCTAGTAATCACGGATTTGATAACATTTTCCTTCAGCCTTTTTTCACTCCATGTGGATCTAATCCCTTTATTTTGCATCTGCTGGAGAATCCTATGACAGTTCCCGAACAACTACGAATACAATAACAAACAGTCAACAAAAATAGCAGTTACAATCATGTTGAAAATAATTTGACTAACAAAAATAAATAGACTTCCGTCGAATGTATTTCTCACCCTCGTAATAGTTTGCGTGACCTCTTCGATCTGGAACTCCGTACTAGTATCATCATCAAACGTGGGTCTTTGAACATGCTTATTCTGCAGGTTATCCAGCTCCTTCATCTTCTGCGTGATTAAGGTACAATTATACCTAATATCTTCTAAATCGTCAATCCATGGGGGTGGTGAAGTTCTGTGACCATCGCCGCGACCACTTCCCAACTCGATATCTTCCTCCACTATCAAAGGACCTCTCTTGATCAGCGCCACTCTATCCGATGCCACGTCAGGATTCTATTTTTAATCAATGCCATATAAAAAAATCCAAATATTAGTGACTTGTACAAAACATGTAATGTTTTGACCATAACTGATTAAAATGATGTTGACAGTACCTGCTCATTGTACAACTGTCGGCTTTGCATAGAATTATTCCTCATCAAAATAAAAACTTCCGTCAAGTTCCTCGAAACCATTTTGACAGCACCAACAAATGATCAGGGCCAGGCCCTAATCAAACGATTTGTATACTTATCCAAAACTTTCAGCTCGCCTTCGCCTTATCTCCCAGTGCTGCTGGTCCCATCAGTCGTTGTCGTTGTAAACATTTCACTTATTTGTAAACCTACCTATTAAATTTTAAATAAATTAGCGGAACGAACTAATGAAAGAATGATTCCATCTATCTGTCAGTAATCAAAGACGATTAACTGTCAATAAATGGAGCAATAATCCTAACCATTGGCCATCAGATGTCAGAATAAAAACGGTTGTCTGTCACTGTTTAACTAACTTCGAATCAAGTAGTTACGCCCGACTTCAAATTACTAAAAGCTTCTCAACTACTAAAGTACTAAATATATACACTGTAGTTATTATTTTCAGTGGGAAATTATACTAACCGCACTCAATATTTCAATTTAGTTGCTCTTCTACGTGTATTAACATTTCACGCAAAGAAAACCTTACTGCCAACTGCCCACACAAAATCAAAACATTTCTAGACTGCAGATCAGCAGGTTAGAGCCAGGCCAGATCACTTCGTTTTCAGCCATATGACGTGTTTTTAGGCAACCTTCAT
>JAQGAI010003964.1:0-10077 GCA_034696905.1 Lepidocyrtus violaceus
CAGGAACATAACATAACTTGGTGAATTATGATATGTTGTTCTAGGGAAAAGAGCAAGAGTTGCTGCTGGATTGAAAAGAGTTAACAGGATACTTAAGCCCGGCACTCATGAATATTTCAATGGCTACAGCAGCACCGTCCAGTGAGCTCTCATGCATCATATTCATGATGTATCGCAGTGGCCAAAAGAGATTGTTGAGTTGGGTGGTGGTATGATGGAGGTGAAATGAGTTTTCTATTAATTTTTTAGTCCTCATATCATCCAGGTCTTAAACGTGCGGTGTGTGATGGTATGTTTTATGGATAGCATAACATGATTTCATGCTTCAAGGTATGGACTCTTCTTCACTGTTGAGATATGGAGGGAACTCTGCAGAAATTTCTACAGCAGCCATGCTTGGATTGATTGCTAGATTGTTGTTGACTCAATAAATGGAAAATAACAAGAGGCACATCATGACCACCCAAATTGCTTCCTAAAATACTTAACTAAACTAAACTAATGCCACTTAAAAGGAACGGAACAGTTTTTATGGATAGGCAGCCCCTCTCAAATGACTGATTTCTCCAGCTGAGTGATTTTTAGTAACCATTTCCGATTTACCTAAAAATGTGAAGTGTTGTATGGAGTATGGAGGGAAATTACGTATTTTTGTGGAGATTTCCAGTAAGGAATCGATTGGTTGGATTTTGGGTTTCCCTCCTGCGGTAAAAATTACTTCTAATTCCATTTAATTTACTGGCCATCCTGTTTGGAAGTAATTCGTCCCTAATTGCGAGCCAGCCAAAAAAAAACAGAATCAAATACCTACTGCAAAAATACTTTTTTTTTGCAAAAAAAAAATACTAAATGGGAATACCCAACTTTCTCTAAAGTTGGATTGCACACGTCACGTCACAACCCGCAGAACTATCAAAACCCATGTCAGAAGAGCAGACACCAAACCAATACCAATCCCCACAATCCTCCGTCCGGGTCCGACCCACACATCACATCACCCTCCTATCGTGTTGTGTTGTCAATCAACTTGATTTTCTTGTTTGTTTTTTTGCGGAATGAATGACGTGTTAAGTGAATGAATGAATAAATGGGCCCACAAACAAAAATCCCGTTGCACCAGCCACATATTTTTTATTTATAAAATTTTCATCTGATCTGACCGAGAGAGAGAGGAAAGAACATTTTGCCACCAATTAACCGCACCCACTGGTTTCGGTACTGTGGTGTGTTGGGCACGAAATCCGGAGGAAATGGGAAACCTTCAAAAAAAAGCAGCAACCCATTTTTCTTTCTTTCTCCCAAGTTAATAAACAAGTGGGGGGAAAGCTATTAGTGAGCTATATAAAACCCATTTGTATATTTACATTTCCATTTAATAGCCACATATTTTCTAACGATCCATCCGGGATTCGAAAGAAGAAGAAAAAATTTGTTTTTCACGCCTTACATTACAGCCATGCCATATCCCATTTTCCTTTCCTTTATATTAAAAACTAAACTAAACTTGAGAGAGAGAGAGCAGAGCTTTTTACAGCAGATGCTCGATGATATAATAATGGATTATTATTACAAGCTCATCTCATCATCCTCATATCCTCTCCCGTAGAACATCATCTCATCCATCCCGACAAGGAGAAAACACATAAAAAATAAAAGTTGTAATATCCTCATAAGATGTTACAGTGATTGCGGCAGATGGTGATCCAAATTCATTTTTTCTTACAACCAACCGCAATTCATAGCAGCATCTTCAAGTGAATATCATCGCATCTCATCTCTCTAATAGCCAACTTTAGCAGCTCGTTAGACCGACGGCCAAGGCTTAAATGGGAGATTAAAATATTGCTGTGGGATGAGATGGAACATTTTGGGATGAGATGGTTTATGGGACATTTATACAAAGACGAAAATAAATTTGCAGCTCAACCAATGTCATAAACTTTTTGGGAAGATGAAGTTTCTGTGACAAATGATGTTTAGTCCCCTTTTCTCCTTTCATTTAAACATTGTAAGTTTTTACGTAAAAAAAAGTTAGGACCAAGTGCATTTGTAAAATGTAGTTAGGTACATGTTTAGTTTTTTTTTCTTTGGGAGTTCGACAGTACATCATTCACATCCTCCTCGTCCTCATATGACGCGTTGTTAATACGTATCTTTTACATCATCTCATCTCGCATAATATATTTCTCTTCCTTCTGAAGATGAAGCGTTTTGTAAGGAACTCACGTAAGTTTTTTTTTTCGAGAGAGAGAGATATATGTTCCATGCCTGATCTCTAATTCATATTAGATATATTCCTCTTTGAGTAGCAAAGACAGGATATTTAGGGTTTTTTGGGGGTTATTTTTTTCTGGGCAACTTACCAAAAATTTTGAGAAACGGCACAGTCTTGGTTGGCATGCTCATTCCCGAGGAGAAGCACGGGAGGGAGTGAGACACAAGCGGCGGACAGCCACACGGCGAAAATCACAGCCAGCATCCGTCGAGGTGAGGAGACGGAGGAGTATTCCAAAGGTCTCGTTATCGCCTGGTACCGGTCCACCGATATGGCACATAAATTGAGTATGGACGCGGTGCAGGAGAGCACGTCCGCTGTGATAAAGAAGAAGAAAAAAGAGAAAGAGAGATAAAAAAAATTGGAATAAAACATGTTTGGAACAATTTTTTTTATTCGGAACAGTAAGGTCAGCAGAAACTAATGTAATGATTTGAGATAAATTAAATAGATTGTTGTTTGCGGGCGGTTGGTGGATGAGAAAAAAATAGGAACTAATTTTAGATAGGTCAGTTTTTTTTGTTTGCTTGACTGAATCAAAGAAAATGTCAACTCTTTGCTGTCCAAATCACGTTTCATCGTCATCATGTTTTATAAAAAAAATAGTTAGTGAGGCATATCGTATGACAGTTGATTCATTAAAATTGACATTTTTGGCGATTGGATCCAAGCTCCCATTAAGGTAATAACTTGTATTGACCAAACTGTACCAATTATAAAAAATCGGTGCAATTTTCCCTTTCATTCTAAGTATTTTATGTACATTTGATTAAAATGGAATGGGAAACTTCTTTCCCATATTTTTTGGTATACTGTAGTGGGAGTGAGCACTCAAACGAATGGGTGGATGGAAATGGAGGCAGCATTTATGAAGCAGTAGCAGCAGCAGTACTACTGGAATGAACTAAAAATGGTAAAAAAAACATTCCCTCCAAGAAAATGGGAAATGGCAGCATGGGATCAATTATCTTTATTGGAAAGACATTCCATATTATTGATTGTTTTGCACGGGAGGGAAGGGAAAGACAAACAACTACAAATACGACCATCCTTCTTTAAGATCCTATCATGATGGTAGCACTAGTTTGTATAGTTCCATCAACAAACATTTTATGCCGGCAAATGGCAAAAAGGATAGCATTCTACGAATAGTTTTTACTCTACCCACATAAATACGAAAAAAAATGGTAGGCAATAAACATGGGAAATATATATAAATAAACTTTGATTCAGGAGAGAAGGATAATGGGAAAGAAAAAAAAACAATACCAAAGTAAAGTAAATTGGGAATGGGATTGGATTGGAAGAAAATAAAACTTTGCTTTATTACGCTGTAAGTAATTTTCCCACGTTTCGGAGGAGACAGGGAAGTTATTTATTCTGAACTTTTATAGGCAAATCGTCCCAATTTTTATTCGCAGAACCTTGATCGAACGGTGGTGGTACAACAATGGTCATAGAAAATAATGATACGAGAGGAATGAGCATAAAAATGGCACCTTCCTCCTCTGACGGCAGCCGAGCCGGTAGAGAAAGTTATATTTAAAACAAGCAGAAAATGAAGACAAAGCGATATATTTTTGCATGCTATTTTGCATGAGCGCTGGTCGTAGAAGCGGCGGTTATAATAGGAGAAAACAGATTGGGACCTTATATTGGTTAAGAAATATTTTGGGAACTGTCAGAAGCTGCTACAGGCAAGAAACTTGCTTGTTATTCATAAATATCCTCGAGTCCATTGAAAATTCTGGGAATAACATCGAAATAATTAAATGCGAAGGCGGTAGTATGTATGTTGGACACTTGTTATGTCATCCGAAGGAATTTGGCTCTTCTTCTCCGGGCCCGTTCGTTCTTATTAAAGTGAAAGGTCTCCGATAAGTTTAATAAAATCTAGCTTGAAGCTAATCTTATCCTCATCTCCGATCCGATCCGTTGCATAACATAATGACATTTTTTTTAGCAAATGAGAAATAATAAGAATGTTCCATACTCTACTAGTAGTAACAGAACATGCAGCAAACAGCAAGGTCATATCTCATCTCATCTCTTACGTAAGGGAAACAATAAACTCTAGTGTTTTCCAAGACACTTAAAAAGTCAATTAAAAAACTTTTCCTCCATCTTCCTCCATCCAAAGTGAAAGGTGTGTGTGTAGTAGAGTGGGTAGGTAGGTTGACTTGAGATATTTATAAAAAATTTCATATCCTCAAAATTTCATCTGACAGATAAGAAGATTCACTCTCCCATCAGGAGTAAAACTTAATAGACAGAACTCAAGCAAGTATTTTAATAAACTTGCAGGGTAGTAGACATATTTTTATTTCTTATCAGTCAACTTTCAACTAAGCTTGGGGAAGTGACTGGAGCATTTCTCTTAAATTCTAGAACAAAATATTTGCGACATTTTTTGTCATATTATTGAAGTAGCTATTTTATCAATTGTTCATGTCCAAAAACGGAAAGGCAATTTATTGATTATGCAATCCACTTTCTTTCACGGAGTTGTAAAGAATCTCATTTATCATCAGCATCATCACGAATCTTGGTGCATTTTTCGTTCTTTTCAATTTCGTCGCTGATGATGATGATGATGATGTTGGCTGAAGGAAGAAGCTGAAAAATGAAGCTAATTTAAATTGACTACTCTCATTTATTTTTTGTATGTAACTTTAGTCGTTTCACGGCTGGTAAGTGAAATCATGCATTATGTAGTTTGTGTCATTTACATCTCAATAGATCACATTTCATCTACAATGCCTACATGGGAAGTCTCAAGTTGCCCCGTTTCAAATTAAGTATGTTACTGGGCTGAAGTGGGTGTGAAGAAGCCTTGTTGACACTGACGTAAACTGAAGTAGGGAAGGACTTTTTCTCTTACTTTTCCTGCTTGTTTCAACATGACAGTGAAAATTGGTGATAATTAGAATGAAATCTCTTATTTTTTTTCTTCAAGTTTCGGCTTTCTTCCCGCAATATATTTTATTCATGTTTCACTCCATTCTTTCCTTCTTCGGAAAGCGGAAAAGGGTAACGAAATTAAGGTCACGGTGGCGGTGGAAATAAAAAGAAAAACTTTTTTCACTAGTCAGGACAGGAGTCTCATTAAAAATCCCATTTTTACAGAAGGTAAACCGTTTTTTTTCTTCTTCTCTGAAGACGAATCCGAGTCAACAGTCAAGCTCATTATTAAATTTTATAAAATGTTTCATTCTTTTACGAAAGGGGGTTTCCTCCACCGCCTTTTTCTTAATTTTAAAGGAAGTTGTAGCAAGTTCAAACAAAAAAATCCGACAAAGTCCTAAAGTGCCAAGTTTTTTAATATGGCGTGGCAGGGCAAAGAGCAGAAAGAAGTAAGAAGGGAGACCCAATATTGAAAGTTAAAGGAAGGTGAAGCTGGTTTTGGGGAGCTGAAGTGAAAATTAAACTTTTTTCCAACAATGTTTTAATATTGTGGTTGGCTTGGAGGGTGAAAACCCACAAGATCTATTAAATATTATGGGGAGCGGGGAAAGTCTCAACGAGTGAGTCTCGAATGTACATCCTCATAATTGAGAGGTGGGGAGAAAAGAGAGGAAGTGCAAATATTTGTGAGTCCCCTGCCATATTCAATGAGCATTTCGGGATCCCATCCGGGAGTCCTTGAATGTTCCAGGGCAAACCGAGAAATTATAAAGTTTACACCGGTCGTGTCGTCTCCTCTCCTTCAAGGAGCTTGCATAATTTGTTAGTAGTTTGATTTATGCGTAGGAATGGGAGCGTTGTTGTTGAAAAAAACGTTGAGTTTGGGGGAAAGTTGAAGAACTCTCTGAAGTAGTGTTACAGTGTTCTCCTGTTTACCTGGAATCATTAAATTGAATGATTCCATCCAGATGCCATCCTACGTCATAACGATCCTACCTACTGCCTTTAGCGTGTTGTATGGAATGAAAGGGACCACCACAGATTTAAATTAAATTATTGCATAATGTAATAAAAGGGTGTGGTTGCCCAGATTGGATTTTAATTGCTATGCTCTGCCATGCATGCTATAATCATGTTAGATAACTTCACAACTTGGGAAATCAATTTCCTCTCCCTCTCATCGAATATTCAAACAAAAGTTGGGAGAACTGAGTTGTGTAGAGGGACGCTACTACTACTACTACTACTTACAAGTTGTGTCAGTCATTAATGGTAGTTGTTAATTAGGAGGCAGGTGCTTCTTTTCAAAATTAATGGGGCGCATTAGAGTGGGGAACAAAAATGGCGAAGTTTGGAAGGAAGGAAAGAATGTATACGTTTTTTTTTGGAGTGGATGGTAACTTGCTGTAACCGTTTTTATACTTGGGCTGGCTGGCAGCTGGTGGTGCAGTTGTAAATAATGAATCCTGATTGCAGCCCAACCAGTCACACTGGATTAGTGGGGTATTTTCTCCAAAGTGAAAGCACACTTGTCGGCCCATTTCGAAGTAGATAATCTGATCAGGAGGGATTATCCCATTGGCACTTGCCATATATAGGTTTGTATGTATGTTATGTACCTATGCAATAAAACAATGGAACTACTCACTCAAGGCAAGATTTTTTATTGCTCTTCGAGTTCTCTTACTTTAGTAGGTGACCTTTCATGGTTGATGTTGTTTTATGCTACTTTTTGGTATGCCCTGCTATCCCTTTAAGGTATTTAGATTTATGCCTTGAGCATTCACTACTTTTAATCATACTGTCCGTGGAGAGGAATTTGCGGGACTCATATATTTTATGTCCGTAACCAGCCATCCGACAATGCATTCCGTTCTGCACGTGTGCTCGTTGAACTTAACCTTGGCTTTTCTTGCCCCAGCCGGGAATGCCACAAGACAAAAAAAAAGTTTGGGGCTACAGTAGCTTCTTCGAAGGAGATTTGATGAAAAGAGGAAAGTATCTTGTGATCTATTATAACCGTGAGCTAAAACTGTAGGTACTGTAACGGTAACATACTAGTATCAGGTTTGGGATGTACGGAAATCTGACTAAGGAAAAAAACATGTTGTTCCGGTCCAGACATGTTATGAATGGATAGATGGAGTTTTGGACAGATTGGACAAGCTCGAAGCAAATTCCGCACTCAAGTGAAAATCACAAGTAACTCGTGTTGCGTAATAAATATTAATTGACCCAAAATGGATGTTCTTGGAATTCAATGTAAAACTCATCCCTCAGAAGAAAAGAGGCAAGAAGGCTAGAATCAATACGTCATAGTCTATAGAAAAATCCCATGATTAAAAAAATGTAAGAATTTTTTGTTCTCGACCATCACTTCCGCCAATTCTTTTACAGTGCAAGGGCAATGAGGATATTTTTTTCTTGCTTTGGGAAAAACACAAGATAAAATATCGGCATCCCCCCATTTGGATGTCAAGAGCGAGGTTTAGTACGCTAATCTACAACTTTCCTCTTGCTTAAAACTTTTTCATCTTCTTCCAATTGGCACGAGCCAAGAGCCAGACTGGAATGGGATACTTGACAGATCAAGGGAATTGGGATGGAATCCTCAAATTACTACTACAGCTATATATTTTGTCTTTAGAATGCAGCCCATGCATGCAGATGATTGCATAACATTGCATACATGTATGCAGTAGAAGTTTTTCTATGTATTTGTTTTACGGTGACAGTTATGGGACATGTTTAAGACTTGAATGGAGCTTCATTATTCTAACACCACGCTTGAGTGCAACATACCAACTTATGTGTATTGTCAAAAAAAAAATTTCATTACCCTTGTTTTAGGGTGAAATGTGGGTCTAGACAGGACAATAAATTGGCAGGAATATGCCAATTTTTATTATTATTATTTTTTTCTTCTTTCTATTGTTTTTGCATTCTATCTAAATAAATAGAGGAATAAAATAAATGTAAAAATCAGGAGCAGTAACAAGGCCCAGAATGGAAGCCTTTCGGAGAAAGTTTTAAGTCTCGCAGACCTTGGCATACAAAGAACTGACCTTTGGTTAATTGAAGAATTAATGTGCTTGTTTATGAGAAATGCAACAGCTTGGAATCATTCATACAGCAGCTCATTTTCCTGAATACGGAAGCAAAAATTATAATGATAATGATGAAATATGATAGTGTTCACTTTCACTTCACACGAGGACAATATTCAGAGACATATAAGATAATTGATGAAACTGAAGGAAAGGAAACAACAAATAGCAGCCCTAAGATAAATCTTTGGAAAACAGAAACAAGGAAGTAATCTTGATCCCAACCTTCGAACAAAACATTTCGAAATGGCTTATCCCATAGTGTATGTATTAGTCCTATATAAACTTACTTTAAGAAGCACCTGTGCCCTCCGCTTAATTTAATAACTTCCCACCAACCAAACTGATACACACAGCAGCGCTTTTGTTCTATTACATAACCCAACCCAACCAATTTCCTTTCCATGACCGTGGGGCCGCGATCATGATCACGCCATGTCTTAAATTTTCTCCTCACCCAACCTCCGTGCCAGTGCGGCAGCAGGTGCCAGGATCCCTTCAAAGGAAAGGGCTCATTAGAGAAAACTTTGTTGTTGAAACTGTTGCACAACAGAAGGAAACAAACAGCTCACTTAACTTTTGTTGTTCACTACCAAGTTACCTCACATTTAGTTTAGGATAATGATGTCAACCTTTTTATTTACGAAAGTTACCTCATAATGACAAAAAGGGGCTAAAATGAACTAACTGGATGAATTGTGTATATGGCCAGTTGTGCGTCGGGGAAAGCCATTTGTGCCATTGTGTATTAGTTTCAATTCGGAAAGGTTCCGCCCTCATTATGTAAGCAAGGCCGTGGGGAACACATTATGTAAATAGTGTATTCTATAAAATAAAAAAGTAGGTAAGTTATGGTGAGCATGCTTTTTACTTTTATAAGGAACTGTAGGTAAGTTTCATAAAGTTCGGGCTGAACAATGAAGGGATTGTCATTCCAGAAATGAAAACTGACGTGTGACATCCTGCAGCAAGGTTTTACTTTCACCTTATCTCCCCCTGCTTTGGCCCTGTTCTTTCAGAGGCTGAAATGGAATATATATTATTATCCTAATTCATCTACAATACAAAAAGGTCAAAGTTTCCGGCTTGGCTTTGTCCTAACTTATATGAGAAAGCGGGTAATCAATTTTAATTTTCTTAGTAAAAGGTTGATTTGTTGTAAATGGATTACGCAGTGAAGTAAGGCGAATAATGTATTAAGGGACATGGATTTTTGCTGGAAGACGATTCATAGGTTTCAGATTAAGGATAGTCATAGCCTGCCCGATAAAAATCTGGTTTTTTAAATTGAGGATATGGAATACCTAAGTTTAAAAAAATGAATTTTAAAATCGGTATCAAACCGTCTTCACAAAATAAAATCCGGAAAAAAGTGTGATATAAACACTACAATTTAAGAAAATTCGAATTGTTTTATTTTAATTATTATCAGATTGATGATCCATCTGAAAGTGTGTAAAAAATTTCTATTGAAAGTCGGTTTGCCATCCATCCATGGTGTTGAGGTCTTCGTTCGAAGGATAAGAGCATGGCCATCATGCCTCCTTATCAGTAGCTTTGTCCGAAGCCTTTTAGTAAGTGCTACCTTTGTTCAGGTCACTTCAAAACAACTTCCAGAAAGGTCACGTATATTCACTCTTCCTAGCTAAAACTATTAGTACAGTTCATCAAAGGAACAAATAGGCCAGTGTGATCCAGGTGCAGCAGGTGCAACATATTGAGGGAAAGTATTTTATTGACAGGTTTTACTTTTCCAATCATCAACCTCTTCCTTTAGGGTAAGAAAATTTA
>JAQGAI010003965.1:0-10075 GCA_034696905.1 Lepidocyrtus violaceus
AAGGAATGAGACATAGCAAAACTCCAAAACTTATTGCTTTCTAACATCTTAACTTTTTAACTTCAAACGCACAAAAAACAAATTATATTTGGCAATAAAAACTGCAAGTATTGTGAATGTTTTTGTAATTATTTATTTACATATTAGTAATATGATTTTACTGTAAAGTAAATTCCCAGGTCACAAAATTGCTATACCTTTTTAAGTAATTCCTTGATAAAAAATTACCCTTCTTTAGTAAACTTACCCAGACAAAATTCCCTTTGACGAAATGCAATATAATTTATTGTTTTTACATCATTACGCAATTAAGTAACTTGTCTTGTCCATCATTAATATTTTATTCACCATGCATCCCTAACTACTATTTCGTTGTTAGCAGGGAAAACTGCATTCCCGAACTTTAGATTTTTGATATGATGTGATTTCTTTTAAATAAAAAATCCGATTATTTTGTGAGTAATTAGTAGTTACTAATGAATTAGAATTATTAAGAGAAAAACTCCATTTAGAATGACAATTTTTTGTTCTGTTTTGTAGCCAGTTGATTGATGATGAGAGACTTATGCACTTGCTCAATTGTCAATTTCATAGGCTTTGGAAGCCAAGCCGGTTTGAGAGACAAAGCCAAGCAAAAAAGATTGCATTTCATGCCATATTACAAGGCTGCAAAAAATGTACTCATCCAATCACAGCCATAAAGCAACGGGGCAAGTTGCTCCTGCCGCGCCAAGCCATTTTCAAATTTTTCCCTATTCTTCTCCCTTTCTTCCCATTTTCCCATTCAGTTTTAGTTTTGTCTTTTGTCAGTCAGCAGAAGAGAAAAAGGCGAACCGGCACATGCACATGCACACTATTGGGAGTTGTTGTCCTGTCTCGACATTTTTTGTTCAGTGATTTCATCGTCATAACTGTTGACTTTATTGTTGGTAAGTTAATAGTGTTAATATTAGTGAAATATTTAATTTTATTATTAATTAATTGTAATGAAATAGTGATAAGTGATGATTGATTTTGTTGGAGTTTGTCATGTTGATTTGAGTTAGTTTTGTTTGTTTACCTTTTTTGATTGTTGATTGATTTTTTTTTAATTTTTAGGAAGAAAGCTCAGACTGAGGAGGAGTGACAATTGACAATTTGCTCGGAAAGCAATAACATGGGTGGTTCCGAAGCCGGGGGAAGTGTGGCCGAGGAGGATGAGTACACCGTGGAGAAGATCCTCAACAAGCGGATGATCAAAGGGAAGGTGGAGTACTATCTCAAGTGGGTGGGCTACCCGGAGGAGGACAATACTTGGGAACCTGAGGAGAACCTCGGATGTCCGGATCTCATCGCCGAGTTCGAGCGGAAGTGGGAGGAGAGGAAGCGGCAGAAGGAAGGGGGGAAGAAGCCCTCACTCCCTTCTGCCACTGCTGGAGGATCATCCTCTGCTACTGCTCGAGAGGCCGGCGGCGACCACCACGGGAAGGAGAACAAGTTGAAGGATGTCAAGAACAAGAAGGAGTCTCATGGTGGTGGAGGGCATGGAGGAGGGAGTGCCACTGCTAGTACTCAGAAGAAGAAGGAGGCTGGGAAGGTGAGATAATTACTTGAAAATCATTACGTAGATTGATAATACATAATATTTATTTTAAAAACTTTAATTTTTAACTAAACTAACGTATGTCTACTTTCCTCACAGGGATCAGGATCCGGCTTCGATCGAGGACTCCAGCCGGAGCGGATCATCGGCGCAACTGACACGGAGGGGCAGCTCATGTTCCTCATGAAATGGAAGCACACTGATGAAGCGGAACTGGTTGCCGCCGCAGTGGCGAACGTGAAGTGTCCCCAGATCGTCATTGCCTTCTACGAGGAGCGCTTAACTTGGCATACTCACAATGTCGGTCATGATGATGATGAGTTTTAAATCGTAAAATCCAATCAGCTTAATAATTATGCAATTCATTCAAAGACTGATGATGTGGGCTGGTGCTGAGGAAACGGTTGTGTTCATTTGTTTGTTATTTTTAACAAAATTATCATGATATGATCAGTCATAATTATCTCATCTAGTGATTTTCTTTAACATCCTTAATTTAGAAAAAAAGCATATTTGTTAACATTTCTAACTCGTGTTTATGTACTTAATAAATTGTTCACCGGTGGTGGTTGTGAAAACTAAAAAAAAAGAATTATGATAATGATGTAGATCTTTAGCATTGATTTATCCAACCAATTAATTGTTAGTTAAAATTTATCGAAAATATTTTAAGTCAAGAATGCACGCATATACTGTTCAGTTATGTCTACAACAATTTTATAATTTTATTTACCTTTCTTTATACTTAAATATAATATCCTTCAGTCTTACAAGTTACGTTACAAATGAATCACATTTATTTTCTTTATATTTGAACTAGACACCTTTGGCTAGAATAGGAAATATATATAACATGACATAATTAACTTAACAACACCTTTCATTAACACTATAATAGATCCTGTTTTAAGACCTTTATCAAGTCTCTTATCTGTAACTTTCCGCGTTAAAAAATATTAGACAACTTTAGTAAAAAATAAAATTCAGTTTCACAAATCACGAAGAAAAACCTATATTATTTCTTCCTGAGGACACGAACACAACATTGGAATAATTAATTTTAATTACGAAGATTCGTAAAGTAGTAAAGTTAACTAAGTTAGATGAAGCAAACAACAAGTGAATGTAAAAGAAAAGATGAGATACAAAAAAGTTATGAGATAGACATGGTTAAGCTAACTATCAAGATAGTAAAGATGAGAGTTTATCGATAGTTAATGAATGAAAATGAGTACAGAAAAGGAATTAAGGTGTTTCCGTTTGTTCTTCTTCGGCCCCCCTTTTTGAGATCTCGGATTCGATTTCGACCAGACCCTTTCGAATCTGCTCTTCTTCCCCCCGCCCCTCCTCCTCCTGTTTTCGAGGACGGCGACCATCCTGCTCCATCCGAATCTGTTCTTCTTCCTCGGGGCTGAAGTTATTATTGATGTTGAATGTGGCGCGGATCTGTTTCGTGGTTTTACCCATAATCATGATGGCGATCTGCTTGCAGCAGAGATCCAGCAGTGCCTTGATGTCCAAGTAGTTAGCAGCCTGGAATAATAATAATTAATAATACAAACACAAATGAAAGTTAGCAGAGTCTAGTCAAGTTAGCTAGCAAATGGCGTAATTTATAACTGTTTAAAATAAATTAAATTAAGTCATTTTAATACTTCTTTTGTTCCATACCAAAATCATGTGGTAGATGCTGGCTTGGCTTATCCCATTCAGAAACTCTTGGTCCCACGCGATGATGTCATCAACCCGCATCTGCCCTTCAGCCTGCTGGTCAGCATTTGCTTCTAGCGGAGGAGCATCATCCTGCAAAAAAAAACATTAAAAGGAAAAAAAATCAGAACGAAGGAATTTTTAATTTTTTTTTTCAATATAATAAATCTGACAGTTGACAGTGGTGTTAATCATGTTTTAAATGTCTAAACAATTATAAATGAATTTATACAGACCTTGTGATGAGTAGCCCAGCGGATGACCTTCTCCAGAATGATGGAGTTCACGTTCGGGAGCGGGATGACGTCATCCCCCTCCCCCATTCCCAAGTCATCCAGCATGTTCTTGATAAGCATAGAGCACTTTGCGATCTCCACCGGAACCTCGAAGGACTTCCCGTCCATGCTCAGTAACTTGAGGGTAGGGGTAGACATCTTACTAATTAAAAAAAAAGTTTCAAATTTCAATTTAAAAAATCCTGCGCCTGGCAATTAACAATTAATGGGCCTCAGATGTCAGATAGATGTCAGTCAGACAGTGAGCAGCAGCACTCACGGCGACAGTAGTCGAGTCGAGTGCCCACCCGACCTCTGCCTCAATCAATTTAATTATTTAATTTTAATTTCAAAGTTAATTTCATGTTAAATGTTAGAAATTATATAGCTCCCCTTCCAAATCCATTTCCCCCATCCCATCCATCCTCTATTCTACTGCAGACTACAACAACCCACTAATCATTAACAGATGAGATAATTAAATAAATTAAAAACATTAACTATTAGCGTATTCAATTATGTAACGTAACTACTTCACAAAGCTTACCTTTCTTCTTTCCTTCAGTTAACTTAAACTTCCCTACTAGACCGTAAAATAACTATTGTTTTTTAATTAACTTGAAGTTAAAGTTAAACAATATTCTGTGTTCTGATTGTAAAAAAAACGAGCAAAACAAAGGTGAAAGAAACAACAACGGTGACCGGCTAAACCTCCACCATATGACTAGACTACTAGACTACAACAAGTGAAAAAAGACAAGTGGACAAACAAAAAACAAACAGACAGGTTCATTTTCATATTCCACCAGACCAGCCAGTCCATTTGTCCATCTCCCTCCTATCTCGTCCATGCTTCCAGCAAAAGGAGCAAGAAACTCAGATTTCTTACGAATAACGTATGAAGGTATGGCCGGAAAACGGAGTTGACTTAGAAGGAAAATGTGTCTCAAGAAAACAATGCAGGACAGACTAAGGGAAAAGGATGGATGTTTCTTGGCGGCCAAGTAAATTTAAACCCCGTCGCTCTATGATTTAAGCTGAATTAATAGATTTGTATGCACTCACACAAAGCATAGAAAGGAATAGGCTCAATCCTGTCCAATTCGGCTTTGTTCGAGTTTACATCCAAGCACGCTACTGAAATGAAAATGAAAGGTTATGGATTTTAACTGAATTGGGATTTTGGGATTCTGATTTTTCTGATTCTGAGATAACTTAAACAATCAGCGATTTAATTTTTGATAGTGAAAGTGGTGAGGGACTCGTTAGCTGATGATGATAATGATGATGATAACGGTTTGGCGAACTAAATGATAGATGAATGATATTGTCGAATAAAACAGCCACTGTGATAATGAGCTTAAACTTAACTAACACTAATAATAACTAACGTAAGCAATTAATAGGTTGCAATTAATTATTAAAACATCGAACTTTATATTTTAAACTGTTTTACTATATTTTTTGAAGGCGGAAGACGCAGTACAATCGTCATCAAGCTTACATAAATGGAAACTTAACTTAATTTTTAATTTAATCAATTAATGTTAACGGCACTCCTCATCCATCCCCTCTACTATTTTAGTTCTTCTTATTTACATCACCATCACCCTTCTTCGCTGCGTTGGTGGTTGGCGTCAGCTTCCTTCTTTCCTCCTGCGGGGGAACTGGGGAGTAAATCATTTTTGATCCTTAATGCGTGGCGCATCTCCTCCGGGGTTTTTCCTTCCATCAATCGGCACACCTTCCCACAAGCAATCTCCAACAGCCCTTTGACATCCAAGAAGTTCGCAGCCTGTGAGGTTGGAGGTAGACAAAATGACAAAAATCAATGAATTAGCCAGAGCCAGACATCAAACATATAAATCACTTTGTTCATGTAAGATAATTATCAGTTAACGCTAGTTAAACATTAAACGGAAAATAAAGGGAATGCTACTCTAATGTCTGATTAAAAATCAAATTAAATTATTGAGAACGTTGAAATTAAATATTTGTTTTTACTCTGACCAAGTCGAAAAGAGTGTCCCGATCCATTTCTTCGAAGAACTTTTCATCCCAGGCGTCCAAAACCGCTGGAGCAGCGCGAACTTGTCTCTCCCCCTCCTCCGCCTCCGCTGCTGGTTTCGGGTCATCCTACAAAAATAAAGGATTCCAGTAAAAATTAAAGTAAATTCAAATAGATCATCAATCAATAATTATCAATTTATCATGGCTTGACTTATAATATTCATAATTTTTGTGGCTGGTGCTCGCTCACCTTGTGATGGGCGGCCCACTCCAGAATCTTGCCGAGAACGACCCCAGAGACATTTTGAATAGGAATGAAGTCCAAGTCATCTCCATCGTCCTCCCCCTCCAGCGTCTCCAACATGGTTTTGATCATTTCAGAGCACGAGGCCACCTCCACTTCCACCTCGAACAACTGCTTGTCCTCACTTTCCAGCTTGATAATCCCCATCGTGTTGTTAAGGGAGTCACTAATGACCTACAAAAATAAATTCAAAATTCAGAATTAAACACATATCAACCATCAACTGTCAACAATCAACTTCAAATCAAACAAACAAAAAACAAAAACCACGCCACGTCAATTATCATTATCAATTTTTAAATTTTTAAGTTTTCAGGACGCCAAACAAACAATTTAGTTACTTACCTTAAATTGTTAACTATCCCTTTATCACTGCAACCGAAATACACTTTTTAACAACTCCCCAAAATTAAATTAAACTAACTCGAATATTTTTTAAGGCTCTCCAAAGAAACACCGAATGGCTCGTCAGAAAAGAGACTCGAGAGGAGATTGAGATCGAGATTCGAGACAGGAACAGACAGGATAGAACCCGACCGCATCCTATTCCTGACCTGACCGATCAAGATCAAAAACTGAAAACAAGAAAAAGAAAACCGATCCGATCGATCGATCGTTTCGGCATCGACTATCGAGCAAGTGCAAACGTATCTTATACACTCTCCTATGCAATTTTATCTTGTCGAAAATGTGCTTTTTTAGGTATTACTCCCAAATTGAATTGCGACATGCATTCGGCTACATGCATAGCATGCTACAAGCTTGCTTAAGACAATCAGCGCCGACTTCAATAGCACCTGCGCTTGCCAGCTAAAGTATGTATGTAGCGGGGAGACTAGACTGCTCTGCTCTGCATTGCATGAGCTATTTTTAATGCAGGACTGACTACGAAAAGCGAAAAGAAGAAGAAACACTACTGCACTGCTGCTACTGCTACTGCTACTGCACTCCTTGCTTTGTTCATCGTTCATGCGAAATGAGCATCTTCACTTTTTCTATGAAAAAATCGTGAATGATCTGGTTATTTTTTTAAATTTAATTGTAATTGCAGTAAATTTAAATGATTTTTTTTAAATATGCTTGACTAAAACAAATTGTTAGTTGGAAACAGTTTCCGAGAGGGATTTCCTCCTTCCCCCTTGTTCCACACCACTACTCCATGTCAAACGATGATCATTTCGTGTGGTGGGAGTGATTTCGGAGGAGTCTGAAGCTTCCCCATTCCCCAGTCCAAAACAGGTGGTGAGGAGGCTAACCACCCCACAGCTTTGATGGAGCAGCTCCCGAACTTCGTTCCGGAAGCTCCCTCCCTTGAAGTAGTAAATGGGGAGGTTGACAGCGGAGTTGACAGCGACGGAGAGGAAGACGCCGAGGAACAGCTCTCGGTAGACCACTTTCTGGGACTTCAAAATGAAGTAGTAGACGTAAGGGTCGATGTTGCAGAGGAAGAGGACGACCACGACCGGGACGAACATCTTAATGGCCCGGATGTCCTTCTCCTGCTTCACACTCATGAGCTTCCTCTTCCGTGCAAACTTCCGGATTTCCATGTAGACCAAAACGTTGAAGAACAGGAGGAGGGGGAGGGGCAGCCAAAAGTCGATGATGGAAAAGAAGGCCCCCATCGTCCCGTACCAGAATCTTTCCAGGGAGGTGGCCAGAATAATGTAGTCCAGGTCGTGGATGCTTGGAATATCCTTGGAAATGGTGTTGGGGAGGATGGCGAAGCTGGTGAAGCGAGGGATGGCGATCAAGCTCGCGATGGCGAAGATGAAGCCGATCAGGAATTTTGTGGAGGTGGAGGTGAACCAAGTGCTGGATCGGAGGGGGAATCCGATCACCAGATAGCGCTCCGCAGTGATCAGGACGGTCATGAAGGAGGAGCCGGAGCGGGCGAAGAAGCAGGTGAGGACCCCGAAGTAGATCATGTATTGGGCGAGGAAGCCACGTGACCAATTTTCTTTCCAAGATAAAAAAAATAATTGCGATTAGTTAAATTAAACTTAACTTTGTTTGGAATGTGAGAATGAAATATGGAAAATTACCAAAAACTACGACAATGGACGTGGAGGCGATGACAGAAGTAACACTCCCAACTAGATCGAAACAGGCCAGCGCCATCAGCAGAAGATCAAATGACCTTGAAGTGTTCTGCCTCTTCATGACCGTGATGATCAGACAGTTTGTGAATGCTCCGAAAATGCCGCTTATCAGTGTGAGGACCCATAACGTGATTGATATGGCGTGGCCACTTGTTCCAAAGTCGTCCAGTCCGTCTCCCGACAGGAATCTTCCCATTATTGGACAGCTCACGCAGAGACTGGGATTTGATGAGGAGCAGTCAACACGGCTATCGGGTAGTTCTACGAAATGACAGGTGAGTAACGGGAGCAGGGTTACATTTTTCGGAAGGAGGGGAGGGGAATCATGATCCATGATGATTGATGAATGATGTTGACGATGATCTTGATGTTTGCCCTAACTTGTTGGGAAGTATTGGAAGTTTTAATCAAGAAAACTATCAAGTGTGGATTGAATTGGGAGGGGGGAGTCGTGATTATCGTTGTGACTGTGACAGGAAAGAAATAAGTTAGTCATGAGGCTTCAATTAAATGATTCCGGCGGACTCAAGTATTTAATCACGTTTACTTATTAGAAGACATTGTGGCTTTTGAGGTTTTGGTTTGAATGTAAATTTAGAAATTACTCAACTTTTTTTTAACATACATAAGTAGTTTTATTGCGTTAACCGTAATTTATATGTAAACTGCTAATTTTGCCTACGCATTTTTTTTGCAATTCTTTTTGTGGATGGGAGGATGGAGATGGAGGAGACTAACTCTTCAATTCTTAAATCATAATTATACTTTAAAACTTCATCGGGAAAGAAAACCATTTTCAAGTTCAAAGCCAGTCTTGGGCATGCATGGTAAAAAAAAACATTTCTGCGGCTTTGTTTTGGATTGAGGAGAACTATTATCTTTTCGTGTCGTAGTCGTGATGATATCATTGACCGCGAACCGGACGGCGGACTGGGTTAACAATTTTTTTTATTGTTGGTCAAATTTTAATGAGCCAAAATCAACAACAATACTCCCACTTTGCCAATATGTGTAGCTCAAAATGCAATACAATTAAGAATATATTATTTTAATATATTATATTATATTAAGCTCTACCTGCATATTGAAATACAGTGTCTGGAAATCAGGACGGGTCATTTAAAAATCCATGATTAGTAGGACAACATTAACATTGCATAACACTTCTGCCAAATGACAGTATTGCAGCATGTGTTTGTGTTAGGTTCTTTCGCGATATTAGCTAGTCTAGTCCCGACAAAAGCAAACTTGACCTGTTGCATCATCGCATTATATGGAAATGATGGATGACTGACAAACACACTACTGTTTCCGAAGACCCATATGACCCTGTTATGAACCAGGTCACCTCTTATTGAAACAGAGAACAGCCAGAGATAGATAGATAGATATAGATGGACTATATATATATTTACATAAAAAAAGAGTCAGATCAGATTAAACAAGCTAAACTAAACTAAAACAACACTTATTTCCTTGAATCTCTTTAAGTATCGTTCTGTGTCTGGAGTTGTAATTCATAGTAATTGACTTGATTTGCACTTTAGCCTGTTAAACTGCGGAATACTGAAAAGCTGTTCTGCTGACTTCTCACTACACAGAATCTATTCTATTCTTGTTACCGAGAATTCAATACTCAACCTAATTAATTTTTTTTGCGATTTAGTCAGACCAGCAGCAAATCGCATGCAAGCAAGTAAGAGCCCCACGTTATACAGATAGGATCATGCCAATTCCTAATAAATGTTTTTTGATTCGAATAAAAATATAATCTCTACCCTTTTGCTCTTTTATTATTGCAATGAATATATATATGAGTTTCATAGTAATAATGATTATTAAGTAAATTAAATATGATGCATATCAGCAGCAGCAACGACTTCATCATCCATCACATCATTAGCAACAAGTTTACAATCTTGATTTTCTCGCCTTCTCGACTGGACTGATCAGATCATGTTTGCTGAGAATTTGAGACATTAAACTTCGCAAAAAAAAATAGGAGGAGGAGGAATTAGGAGAAAGGAAAATGAGCAGGGTAACCAACTCCCAATCCTGTGTAATTACAGTTACAATTACTCTACTACAGATC
>JAQGAI010003966.1:0-10075 GCA_034696905.1 Lepidocyrtus violaceus
CTGTCTATGAATTTTATTTTTTCAAAGTAATTCTGACCCGTCCCTGTTTGTACTCTGTGTGCATAATTGAAATCGCAAAAGACTTTAAAGCTCTGATCATGTCCAGATTCCATAAATATAGTTCATATTCTTCGTGCTTGATTACGAAATAAATAAGTTATTGCAATTTTGAGTAAAGTAGTAGCTCAGATTAACGATTGGTTTCACTAAGCATGCTTTATATTTTCCCGGAAGACTCTCCGGAAGAACTACTTGCCAAGGAAAGGCGAAAAGATGAGGAGGCAGCCCGTCGTGCTAGACGTGTCGAGACTCATGGCTACAGTCGTCGAGAACTGTCTCTTCCAAACACGTACGCTAACTGGCTTTGCATCAATGAGTATCTGCGGTGTCCAATTAAAAAGTGGAATTGGCCTGTATCTTCAAAAGAAAAGGTGGATCTGGAAGCTCTCCCAACTAATTTTCTGCCCCCTCTGAAGCCATATAGACCTCTTATATTTTATGATCCTGTGCTGAAACAGAACATCCGGAGGGTTGTGGGGTATCGCGAGATCCTTAAGAAACGACAACATATTGAATACCTGCAAGACTTAGAATGTAACTGTGAAGGGTATTTCGATGATCCCAGTCCTTTCGCTGAACTGGAGGAAAATGCAATCCTTGAAATGAACTTGGACGAACCAGTGGACAGTTCTGAAGAAGACGAAAATACGGATGAAAGCCAGCCAGGGCCAGGACTTCATAAGAGCAATAACTTTGCCTGCTACAATCATCCAGCCTTTCGGCTGGCACGCGGGGGTGGAGGTGGTAAGGACAAGAAAAGTAAGGGAGACAAGAAAAGTAAGGGGGACAGGAAAAGTAAGGGAGACAGGAAAAGTAAGGGAGACAGGAAAAGTAAGGGGGACAGGAAAAGTAAGGGGGACAAGAAAAGCAAAAAGCAAAGTAAAAAGAGTGGCGGTTTTTTTTCAAAGTTTGGGAAAAAAGTTGGAAAACAATTTGGGAAAAGTTTAGGTGGGCCACTGAAAAAGATGAAGGGAGCCATTGCAGGTAGGATGGCAACAAAGGCCAACCGTCGCAAAAAGGAGCAGTTGGCCAAAGAGCACAAAGCAAATCTGGAGGAAGTCTACAAGTACCATCAGCTATTCCGCGTGCCTGCCACGCGCGAACGGGATACCGAATGGCTTATCCTTTCAGATACAGACTCAAAGGAAGATAGAGAAGCCATCAAAACTTTCCAGAAACCCACAACCATCTGGATGAAGACCGGAGTAAGTTTCGAAAGTCAGTATTTAAAGCGAACCTTGCGGATGTACCTTTGGTCCCTGAAGTTAACCGGAAGGTCGTTTTTTGGGACTCGGGTGGACTATGATCTGAAGCGGATAGAGTTCACCGCAAGTGCATGTAACCTACTCATCTTCACTCTAACCAGTTTCTGGTGGCTAGTAGTCTACATCGTCATCATTATCTCCTTCATTGCCATCAAAGTGGAAGACGCAAAGACAACAGGGAATGTTAAACATGCTAACCTAACGACAAAGCCTGTCTTTGACCGGAAAGCTGCAGATGCTCAACGGTAATTCAGATGGCAGAATACGTTGAGAACACGTTTAAATTGTTTTAATTGACTATATCTATATAACAAATTTTAATGTGACACTTTGGCAGTCAAGTGGAGGAACTGACCTTGGAGCTGTACGACATTCCATTGTATGTCACGCTGGTCAACTTAAGCTTGGTGGCTATCTGGTCATGTCTGGTGATTTTCAAGGATCAGCAGCTTATCGTTCAATATCTGAATTGTGAGATCTTAGAAATTTTAAATAAGTTCTCCATTCATCATTGCCCCATTCATTTAAAAATAAGGAGACTACCTAATCAATGACCCCCTCTGTATAATTAATTTCCTGATTCTTCTTATTAAAAACCGTAGGCTGGGCTACAGCTCTTGGGGAGATGGAGACTAGCGGCTGTCTAGGAGTGAGACAGAGGATATTTGGCTTCCATTTTGTCTTTTTAATGTACGTAGGGGCAATGGTCAATATGTTCTATTTCGACTACCCAGCCCACGTCAGAGAAACTGCCGGACTGATAACTCAACTTATGCTCAGACCAATACCACGACTGCGAAACCTCCAGATTAATGCCCCGAATGATCGTCTTCCGTACCAGATAGGTGGGCTGGTGGTTCAAATTTATGTAACTTACTGTGCTGGGGCAATAAAAACTTTATTGCAGATTATAGCTATCCTTCTGAAGAACACGAGTGAAATGTGGAACTTTAAGTTTGCACTAACCTTCCATCAACGTACGTTTTCTTCTAGTTATTTCTAGTTGGTTATTAGTTATGAACAAAGCACATCTCATCTCACCATCTTTCGTTGTAGTAGTTTCTTAACCTGCCCCAAAAATCCTGCCAAAATTTACTATTTACAGTGGCCAGCAGAAATCGAGGCCAATTAATTCGATTAGGGTTGAACCACTCGCTGAACAAGTTATTTCTCCATCACCGCGTCCTCACTGTTCTACTCAAGAGTTTTGGGGAAGTATTTTCACTTCCCATAATGATCTACATGGTATCTGAGGTACGTAATAATAATATAATAATGCATGTTACTCCTGAGCTGAGATTGAGAGATAGCTGAAATAAACAAGGTGATTTCTGTCATTGAAGATGGCAGCCATCACTGTAACAATGGTCCGGATCTTTTTTTACAAAAAGCCAAGGCCACACGACTATGATGGGGCACAATTCGTTTTCGTCAACACCACCTTTCCGCAGCCCAGTACCATTAAAATCCCAGCAAGAAAGAAATATTAATTTCAAAAATACGAACGATACAATTTAAAATTATTTATCATTTCCTATTTATCATCATTATTTAAAAATCATCTAAATATATCCACTTTACCTAGTACTATCATGGTGCGGCGGAAGTCTATTTGATATATGTTGTGATGCTGTGTCAACTGATAGTACAGTTTATGGTGACCTCTGAGATCCTCGCTAAAGCTGGAAACTCGGTATTATTCACGATTCACTACATCCTTCCATGTTATATTTTCCCTGATTGCTTTAAAGTTCAAGGTACATATTTATAAGAATTGTTTTCTGAGAATTGCAGTTCTTTGCTGGCTATGAATTTGTCCGGAGGTGTGGGACGATCCTTTGCAGTAATTCTCATCAACGTCGATTGGTTTGTTAGAAATATTGAAATTGAAAAGTAGCATTTTTAATGTGCCTTCTCATAGAGCTAAGCTTAGCAAAGCACCGCCGCAAACAGGAAGCTTGTCTCTGTGGCAGATTTATATTTACAGCTTTCGGACAAACTTTTGTTTCCGGATTACCACAAAAGATGATTTTATTTTACTTTACAGATTCAAAGCCTGGAATGGTCTTTTTCAAGTACGGATCCCAGTGTCCTTTCCGCGAATGCTTTCTTTGCATTAGATCGGTCAAGTATTTTATCCGTAAGATGTATTATGATTTATTTGACATTGTTGATGCAGGGACGGACTGGATCATGTTACTGATGTGTTGGCATCTTTTTTCATTTTTAGGCTTGGGCTGCAGTTATCGGATTCTTTTCGCTAATTATTCAACTCCAAGTGAAAAAAGAGGACACAATCATAACGTTTCTGAGTGAGGAGAACTGTTTGAATGCTACCGACGGAATTCCACATTTAATAAAAGGAGCATGCGTGTACCCTTGATTCATCAAATTGAAAGCTATTATTTTTCTGGCTATGGGCATGCTTTCAAGTGTTAAAGCCATGAAGACATATCACGCAAGGACTGGAGAGTCTGGTAACCCGTTTTCGACACTACTTGGAAAAAATCGGTCACTATTGATTAAGAATGGAATTCATCGATACATTAAATTATTTTATTAACTGTATGGCCCACTTTTATGCTTCCGATTACAAATGATTCTTCTGGTTATTAAAATGATAGAATAATGTTACTGATAAGAGTAAAAAGACGGCTCCCTCCCATTTTCTGCACCCGCATAAGTACATTGGGTCTGGTGTACCTACGCAAGTTACTTCACTGATACAAAATGAATCAGTTTTCATGGTTGTCGTGGAAAATTTCTCCCTCAAATTTTGTCCATTTTCCGATTTCCAAATAACAAAAGGATTTGGATTGGATAGACTTGCGGTTTACTTCGATTTCTCTATGCTCATTCCTGATAAGGTCTGCTCAAATCGTGTGATTTTTTGTTGTTGAAGTCGAAGCTATTTTTGAAGAAATTGTGAAATTTTTGAAGCCATCGAAGCTCTCCTTTCAAGAACACAAACTTTAAGTTTAGGAAGCCGTGTTCCATATTCTTTTTTAACCTTCACCCAGCCTTGGAATACAGTCATCATGGCCGGTCGTGCCCCTGGAGGAACTGGAAAGTCAGCGCGAGCAGGTCTTCAGTTCCCGGTGAGCCGTATCTACCGCTACATGAGGAAGGGGAAGTACGCGAGGCGTATTGGGAAAGGTGCCCCCGTTTACCTAGCCGCCGTCCTGGAGTATCTAACAGCGGAGGTGCTGGAGCTGGCTGGGAATGCAGCGAGGGACAACTGCAAGAGTAGGATCACCCCGAGATTTATCATGATGGCCATTAAGGGCGATGAAGAACTGAACAGACTTTTGGCCAATGTGAGCATCGCTCAAGCAGGGGTCCTGCCCCAGATTCATCCAGCGCTCCTGGGAAAGAAAGGAAGTGGGAAGAGTAATTGTGGAACCAGCAAGGGTGGGGCTAAGGGAGGGAGAAAAAGTCGCTAAGGAAAAATGAATTGAAATAGAAACACTTGCTTACGTCTTGGTCTACCTATCGGATACTGTCAAATGGATTTCGGAATTAATTATTGTTCGCCCAACGGCCCTTTTAAGGGCCACCCCATTCTACGAAGAGCAAATAAAATTCTGATAAAAATGTAAACTTTCTCCAGAGCTAAATGTTGTCATGCGATGCAGTTCTTCATTTCTCAACTAATCATTTACTAACCCTTGTACCTAAACTAGCATATACACATTTAAATAAAATTTTATCCTGCATATATTCTTCTGGACTCGTCCATTTTCGATCAAAATTAACTGCAATTTTCTTAAGTACGATTCACTTACGGAGAGAATAAAAATGCCGTCATTTTTTCAAACCACCCTCTACGCTGGTTTCCCTTTCGCAATTCCGGGGGACGACCATGATGTTGGAAACAAAGGAATTTACTCCGGCATTGTGAACAACTCATTGGTAGCAACAACTCAAAAGATGCAAGGGAAAACCTACAAAGCTTCAGTCAATGGCCAACTTTCTATCGCCACAATTTTCTCAAATGCCCTTCAACTTCCGAGCTTCCCCAAGTCCAGCTTCGCCATAATCCAAAATGGCCAGTTGGGTCTTACCTTTTCTCAGATTGACTTGATTTCAAGACGACTTGGATTGGTCATCTCATCTTTAGTCATCCCGCCAGGCTCGGAGCACCAAGTCAGTTCCAACAGTGATGGGGACTCTGTGGTCATCCTAATCTTGGATGAGGAAGACTACATCGATGAGCAAATTGTGGTGCTTATCTTCGCCATCCTGAGACTGGGGGCTACCTACATGGTGGTGAATAAGAAGGACATCAGCTTCGAGGCCAAGTATTGGAAGCAGTTGCTGACTTTAATCGAGCCCATTTTAGTGATCACTCTTGGAGATCCTTTGGACTTGCCTACGGCAGCGAAAACCGACCTTACCCTGGTGTCTCGGGAGCACTTTAAAGATTATCAGGAGGAGGATGATCTAAACAACAATTTCATGGAAAATGCCAGCAGATCCTCCTCAATCACAGATATTGAGAATATGGTCGCCGCTGCGGCCTCCCTCGTGAAGAAAATCAGATCATCCCTAATTCTTCACCCCGTTACCTACAAACCTTCCACTATTGCAATCAAAGTGCTCTGGGATCTCAGCATGGACCTGAGAATTGACAATGAGAAGGAGCTCCAGATCATCCCATTCCGGTCAGAAATATTACTTGGTCAAAGGACAGCTTTCATCTTTCCCTGCTCCCCTTCCAACTACTGGTGTCGATTGGGACATAAAGCGATTCGGAACAGGATGTCTTGGGAGAGAATAGAGTTCCCGATAAAGCAGAGTGAGAAGATCTGTCTTACCTTCCCTCTTCAAGATCCCCGGTCTCTTGTTCAGATTTTCACTAGCTTTATCCATGGAAAAGTATTGGTTCTTGGGGAGACTGGAGAGTTCCATAATGGAGGTTTCTTTCTGAGGAAAATTCGATCCGAGTCTTTCAAGAATGTAATGAGGATTGAGCTCACCCCAGACAGACTGAAGGAGCTCCTTGACACTGCTAGCCAAACAGCTATGGAATCCTACCTATCCAAAATTAGACTGTGGATTGTGTCGGGAACCTACTTTACGGCATCCCTGGCCAAATACTTTTTCAATGTTGTGAAGTCGAATCAGGTATCCCTGGTCTTCACTTATGGAAAGGCTGAGTGCATCTGGTGCGCCACTTGGAACGAATTCAGTGACATGGAGGACGTCAGCAAGAACACTATTCAGAAGAGAGGTTACCCACCCAAGCTCTCCGTTGGCATTCCAATAATAAACACAACCATTTTCATTGTGGATGAGCAAAAATATCAGTTTTGCTCGATGGGGCAGAAAGGCACAATTTGTATTGTTGGAGGGATGGTCCCTTCCAGTGGCTATTGTGGAGCTCCTGTTCTGGGCAGGGGAAATATCGCCTTTGAAACGGGAGATTTGGGAAGAATTGTTCAAGATAAGAAGGGTGACTTGAGACTCATTGTTGAAGCAACAAAAGACTTGCCTGTGATGCTGAAAGGGAAGATGGTCGATTTTGACGAGCTCACCACACAAATGAAGCAAAGTTCAAGGGTCAAGGATTGCCACACGTTTATCTGCCAGCGGGGAAGAGATGAACCGGAAATCGTTATGGCCGTATCTACACATGAAGCCATGTCACTGAACCAAATTCAAGAGTTGGTTGATGGTCAAGATAGTCCACTTCCAATTTCCTCGCTACCATTGGCCACCATTCCAAAGCTGCATGATGGCCAGATTGACATGAGACAGTTGAGAGCAGAATACTTCAAGTTCATGGGGAGGTGCAATCCTAAGCAATGGACTCTATTGATGCCGGCCAAAACTAGTGGCTCCAAATCTAGAAAGTCTGGCGGAAACAATGAAGAGGTTGTTTTTGAAAAATGCATCCAAGTCGTCTGTAAAGCGGTTGCGTTTAGCTTGGGCCGACTCATTTCTGAAATCACCGAAAATTTTGAGAACAGCTTTTGGGACATTGGGGGTACTCCGCTGAGGGCTATTATGACTGTAAAGTCGTGCTTGTGCCAAGGAAAGAAATTAAGTAAGCTGCTAAAATAGAATATGGAAGTGGAAAGAGATATTATTTATCCAAACTCTCAATATTTTTAATCCATTGCTTCATTGCCGTAATTTTCAGGCATTGAAGACTTCATAAAAGCCAAAACGATTTCAGAACTGAGCTCCAGACTAGCATTGGCCGAGAAAGATGACGACCAATGGAATCAAGATAATGTTATGACAAGACAATCATTCATTTATTCGCGACTTACGAAAAGCGACAATGTGGAATTAAGACGGTACGTATGGCATGGCGTGATTTACATCTTGCATGCAGACATTACTTTCATATTCCCGAGGAGAGAAATAAATCAATTACTAATTATTTATTTTTTAAACTTTCAATCCTCAGCATCTTGATGGACAATTTTTCCAAAATCTTTCTTCTCGACCAAAAAGGAGCTGAGAAGTACGTCACCACATTGCTGGATTTGTTTGACAATTCACTCAGGTACATTACCTGTTGACACATTTTAAATCTACATAACATGTTTATATTTTAATTTATACATGAACATTGTTAAATAAACTCTTATTTTCGGCAACAGCGCTGTAGCACTGATTGCACACACTCGGGAGATCGTTGGCATTGCGTTTAACTATAGAGGGCTCCTTCGGTCTCATTTCATACCACGGAAGCTGGAAGAAGGATTTGAGCTGGTGAACTCGATGATGCAGTCTTGCAAGTACTGATTGATTAATTCAATAATTTTCATGATTGACGTGATTTACTATAAGCAGTTATCTAAATTCACATTGAAACATAACAGACGTTGCTTAATTTGTTTGCAGGCACCTGACAAAAGGTATAGACAGCAAGTTACTAGCCAAGTCATACCTGGTTTCTTTGATAACTTCTCCAATCACCTCGTCTGGTAGAGCATTGAATTCAACGCAAGTCATCATCCTCCTGCGGGATTTGATTTCGGAAAGCATGAAAAATGCGGTGAGTGGCGGATGCAAGGGATTCATTGTGTGCACTGTTGATTCCCTTCTGCAGGTATACATAAATAACCAACTTCTGCAAATCTCACAAATCCTCATCATATCATGAATGAATTTGTATGAACTAGCCTTTGGATTTTTTGTCGTTTGTAGGAAATATGCTGTGGTCTGTTGGGCTTTGAGACACTATCCGAGATTCAGCTGAACACTTACAAAAATAAAAAGCTTCAAAAGCCATTTGTTCATTTTGATGATCATCAAGTGATTGGGGTCTACTTTAAAAAGCTTTACGATCATCATCAATATAATTAAAAATGAATGCGTGCATGTATGAGTTGCTCAGTAAAGTTCTTTTAAAATTTAAAAAAAAACTGATACATTTCGTATGATGAATATTTATTTCTTTAGGTATATGAGTAAAATTAAGTTACTTACATATTTGCTCATCCTAATCATAGCTCATTAGTCCATTCGTAGTAAAATAACAGGTCAATGTCATAATCAGCATCAACTTGAGTCAATTTAGTTTAAAAATAACAGTTTTATCCATTTAACCATGCCTTTGAGGAATCCTTCACTGCATCATTCCCTTTCGTTTCCGTTTCCAAAACTTGCCTGCCGCTTCAGAGTCGGAGTACCGCGTAATTATACTGTAAATTATAACAACAATGAGTGTCCTCATACGCAGGTACAAAAGGTCATTTGCCCTGATTTACTACTCCATATTCATCCATCATCATATATATTGTTGAACTAGTCTGGAACAGTTGTTTTCGAAATGAGATTGAAGTTTTATTTTTTTTTATGTAACTTTCCAATTTGTAATAATATGTAGGTATGTATATAATGCAATGGACGACAACACTAACACCAAGCCAAATGACATTGGATGAACGACATGATGGGGCACATCAATGAAATCTGGATGATGCCTATAATTTTATTTTCAGAAGTAAAGTTTCCTCTCTTGCTCATCCTCTGGCCTTTTCATTGTCGTCAGACTAGAAATTATATGAATTTTAGAAAACAAACAGACATACGCACGCAAACATCAGTGCACTATAAAACTGGAGCACTTTTTCTGCAAAAAGATCATTGGAGAAACATTTACTGTCTTCATCTCAACTGTAAAATTAAGAAACTTCTAATCTGATTGCTATCTTTGAATTGTGGGGCAAAATGAGACCCTTCTGCAGCTATTTCGGTGTTCTCCTAACCGCAAATGTATTCTTTGCTGTTGCACTCTGCGCATGTCTTCCTGAAGGGAGTGGGGAAGCAGCAGACGCCGCACTCCCACAGCTGCCCCAACTCCCCCAGCTTCCACAGTTAGGGGGCATTGAACAGCAATTAGGAGGATTGGGTCTACCCGTACCTGGGTTGGGAGGAAAGTCCTGTAAGTGCAGTACAAAATACGAGCCAGTTTGCGCATCTGATGGAATGACTTACGATAACGAGTGCTTATTCAAGTGCGTAGCTAAAAAGGCAAACAAAGCGAAAAACAAGGCTTCCAAAAGTAAGTCCCTACCCTAGTTAAAAAAAATATTTACATAACTTTTACACGAGCTAAAATAATTTGAAACGCAAAAATTATTTACTTATTTCGATCTTTGTAGATTTAAAAATTAGCAAAAGGGGAGCCTGCTCGGAGCAACAAGGATCAAAATCAGGATAAATGATACACGTTCTTATCCTTACGGATAATAAATTCATATTAATTTATTTTTTGTTATTAAAAAGTT
>JAQGAI010003967.1:0-10075 GCA_034696905.1 Lepidocyrtus violaceus
AATAAACGAGTGATTTTTTTTGTTAAAGAGATTGGGATAATTGTAAATTAGCAATTAAAAATGCTCTCATCAGCCTCGTCCTCCGGTGGCGGTCAAAGCCAAGGTCAGACTAATAACGGTGGTGTTCCAATTAAATCCCCTCAGGTGAAAGTCAACCCAGAGCAGCAGGTCAAGCTGAGGAGGGACTTGGATATAGTCCAGGGGAATATGGCCGTCTTTGCGGAGATGCTAAGTGAATTAAAACCGGGACAGGATATACCTCCGGCGGATATGGAGCTATTGGAAGTAAGACCGATAAATAAATAATAGTAAAGAAAATCAATTTAAAATCCTGCGTTGCAATTAAAATGGATTTCAGGTAATAAATAAATTCTTTTTCTTTCCAGGAATTAAATACAGCTTGTAAGGAAATGCAGAGGAGGATAGCGGAGCTTCTGTGCACAGTCTCATCGGATGAGCTAACGGCAGAAATGCTCCATATTAATGATGAACTAAATAATCTATTTCTTCGGTGAGTCTCCTTCATTGATTGATCGCATTTTTTCCGGAAGGTGAAACAGTTTTGACTAGATTTTTATTTGCTTCCGGTTTTGCAGATACGGTCGCCATAAGAAAAACATAGAAAAGACATCCGGAGGAGGCGGTGGAGTCCCTTCCCAGTCCAGCGGTGGGAACAAAGACGAGCCTTCCCTAATCGACTTTGGGGGTGAGTCGGCGGCCGCAGCAGCAGCGGCTGCTGGAGCAGGTGGAGGAGGCAACCTCACATCCAAGATGGGTGCACTTAGCGTCGGCGGTGCTGGGAATCACCCGGCCACAGGGGCTATTCCAAAGAATCCCTCGTCCCTTAGCAGCAAAAGGAGCCTGATGACTTCGACATGTTTGCTCAGTCCAGGGGGACGACATATGAGAAGAGTAAATCAAGGTGAGAAATAAAATATATAAACAATGGCTCATTCATGGTTATTGGTATTGACCTTGAAAATTTAATAAAATGGAATTTTTTTCTGTGATTTTTTTACTTCAGCGGAAGCACATACGCTGACAACACGAACGTTGACCAAAACACTGGAAGTTTGGGTGATGCTGCGCTGCATCGAGAACCTCTCGCCGTAAGTTCCTCCGTAGTTATATTATATCACTTATTTGGGAAAATTTTAATTACCTGTCCATTAATTCCCATCGTCTTGTTTGCTCGTCCGAACTGTTAAAAATGGGAACCTTATTGCCATGTGGGAAACTAGATTTTATTGTGAAAAAAATTGATTGTGATTTTTTTTGAGTGCAATTTTTGTCACTTTTTCATTATTTTTAATTTTTGTTTTCCGATTTGAATGTTTGCCTTCTTGAATCCACTTTTGCCTTCAACCTTTACGAAATAATTGCGCTTGTCTTTGTTCGTGTTTCTTTCTTCGCTCATGAAATGAAGGATGAGGATATCATAAAGGTATGTTGAATGTCGTGTTTTGCTTTGTATTTTTCAAATTATGTGTTTACGCTTCATTTATAAAAAAATGTGTAGCTAATTTTCGTTTATTTTTTTTGTGAATTAATTTTTCTATTTTACAGACACATCGCGAGTCAGATTTCGACGAGATGGAAGCATGGCTTAATGCGAATGTATGTTTTTTGTTGTTTTATTATTATTTCCAGATTTTATTTGTCAAAAATAATTTTTTTATTACTAAATTAATATTTAAGCTATTTTTAATTATAAAACTCATCATCTTTTATTTATTTATTTTCCCGGAATGACATGTATGGATTATGTTTCAGCAGCCACCTAAATAGAAACCCAAAAAAATCTTAATCCAGTGCAGTTAAAATCCAGAACTTTCGTGTGCACACCCACGCACTATAATAAGTGAAAATCCGGAAGCTAATTTACTAATTAACCAAAACAAAACAGAAAACCCAAATTAAAAAAACTACTAATCCAACGAAAAAATTACCACATTCATTGATTGACTGACTCGATTCAAGTAATTCCCCATTCAAACATTTATTTTAATATTATATGTAGTCGTAATTGCAATGTTTATGAATTGGAGACCTTCCACACACTTTTTCGACTTTGCACAAAACTATAAATTAAACTAATTCAAATTGGGGTTAATTAGTGTTTATATCTTTTTGGACCTTCTTATTTTTTTTGGTATGTGTACGCACGACGCACGGTTTGGTATGGTATGAGCCATTGCACACATTCTTGTTAAACGGCTGAAGAATGGATTGATTGATTAATTGCTGGAAGACTGCTTTTCGTGTTTAAAATAATTTAGTATTTTGTTTAATATTTTGAAAGTAGTTTGGAACATAATAATTAATATTTTCGGAAGTAGTTTAGTCTGTTGCACCGAATGCGAGAAAAAAATTAAACAAACATTTTTCGCGGGTTTGGGTATAATGATGGGATTATGGATAAACAAACTCGACTTAATTAAACTCATTCTCTTCTCTCTCTTCCTATGTTGCACATTCAATTAACTTTAATTACCCGAAGACTTATTTTTATTTTCCTTTATTTTTTTTTGCAGCCGCCTGCCGGGCTAGGCGCCGGAGCAGCCCCCGGAGGGACAGCCTCCTTAACTAGTTCAGAATTCGATAAATTTCTCGCGGAGAGGGCGGCGGCCGCCGCCGCAACATCTACTTCCGGTGGTGGGGGTGCATCTGGAGGGAAGCCGGATAAAGGACTGTGAACCTAAAAAAACTTACAAAAAGTTAACTGTGTTTCCAAAAAAAAAACAATTTCAAAGAAGCAAAAAAAAACTTTTTAACAAATCACATTAATCCTCACATAAGAACCTCCTTCCTTTTTTCGTGGCTCCGAAAATGCATTTTTAAGTATTAAATTAGTTATACCTATACATAATTAAGTGTGAAGTGAATTTATTTAATTGAGTTTGTTTGTGTGGTTGTGAACTCTTAACGAGGTAGTTACTTATTTCTAGCCAAAAAAATACATACGTAAAGATAAACTGATTAAAAAAAAGTTTACTCTTCGTTCCTGGTTATTATTATTCGTATTATTGTACCTAATTGAGGGGAAAATGAATTGTGTTGTGTTCCAATTTGGTTGTTAGTTTTCAGTAAATCGAAAAGTATTTTTTTTCAGTTGATATCAAACCGGGGTCGTCGGTCCGTTGAATTAGCCTACGTTAGACTGAAATAATTATTGTTGTTACAAGAGCTCCTGGAGAGTTTTTTAATTTTATTAATTTGCAATTTACAAATTTTAACCCAACTTAGTAAGTGAATGGTCAAATATTATTTAATTTTCTTGTGTCTTGTCTGTGGAGCACCTGATTTCTGTATGAGCACTGAAAATTCTTAATGGCCATTTTACTAAATGTCCATTTTCTCTAAAGAAAAAAAAATAATTCGGATACAAAAACACATTTACGTACTTATACTTATTTATGTAATTCTAAAATAATTATGAATTCTTGGGACATTTTTAAATTTACGATATTTACAAACAAGTTATCTTCATTCATTGTGATACAAGAAATATAGCTCTAAACTGGATGTACATTCTCCGCTAACAAAATGTTTTTTGCCAAGAAGAATATAATTCTCTAAAAAAAATTAAACCAACTAGCAAATAATGTTTTATGTATTATGTGTTTAGTCAAATTGTATTGTTGATCCAAGTTAGTTAATTTAGCATGAGCAGAGGTCTAGATTTCTTTCGTAGTTCCATTATCCCGGAAGTATTTTGATTAAGTCAATATGTATTATGCGTGTAATCTGAATTTAACTGAGTTTTTGAGCCATTATACCTTTAAAAAAATGTATGTAAATATTCCATGTAAAGTCTAGGAGAAAAAGTATAATTATTCGGAGTTAATTAATTAATCCTTGAAAATTAGTTGGTTCCTAAAAAGACTAGGCTATAGAGAATTTTAAAGTATAATAATATTTAGCATGTAATCTTTTACGTCACGTTCATTTACATAAAAAAGAAGAAAATGAAACAGGAGGATACCAAATATTTGCATTAATTAATTATAGGAGTAATCACACACGTGTATACATGTACAAGCTACAGATAATTAACATTATTATTCAGTAAGTAATTTAATAACTAATCCATTACATTTCCTAAATGGTTATATTATGTACATATTGTAATTATAAAAGAGTTAATTATGTTATTATTTTACTATATCGTCTATCTATATAAAACTACTACTTTACATTAATATACATATGTCGCATTAAATAGTAATATTACTTCAGAAATATATTTACTAACTAAACAATCTACAATTAATTAATAAAGAAGGAGAAAGCAGTTTATTTAAAGTATAAAGAAAAATGATGAGTTGTATGCGCTGCTTTTATTTATTCCCATCCATGAAGTCGATTCCGGCGAGTTGGAACTCCAGCTTGGAAATGAGCTCGTTCTTCCTCTCGATAATCCGCTTCAGCTCGCCAACCACTCGCTCCGACTCCTTTTCCACGCAGTTGAGCTTCCTTTCCAAAGTTTTGACTTTGAGGAGGAGTATCCCGTTCTCGTATTGGAGGCAGTCATTGGGATTCATCCCACCTGGTTTGGCTTTCATCCCAGAGGAAGAGGGGAGCAAATCGGGGGAAGAAGCCGAAGTCATGTTCAAAGGGACCGCAGCAGATTTCCCTGATGATTTTGAGGAGGAGGATCCCGGCGTTCCCGGAAGTATGCAGATTTTGACCTTCCCATTTTCATCATTGGAGTTGACAAACCGGATTTCGTATGAGATTGACTTTCGTCGGGTGGATCGGTCCACTTCCGGATGAGCCTGGTTATCCACGGAAGTGTGGAGCATGGAACTGTCATGTGATGTGAATAGCTCTGAGGTTGTGTCCACGTCATCCGAGCTGGCAACGGAGAAATCGAATGCGTTGGGTGGAGTTGGATGAGACTTCGGTTCAGGGGCGTCAACCGCCATTCGCTCTGGGGACGAGGTGGACTGCTGGAGCAATGTTTGGCCATGAGTAGAAAAATCATTGGCGACATCTCCTGTTCCAAACAAAAATGCATTAACATGATCCATCCATCAATGCTTATCCATGATTTCAAATTAAGGGAAAACAACTCACCACGAAAATACTCGGAAATGAACTCCATGAGGGAGTCTTCCACAACAGGGGACGAATTATGAGCTTCAGCTTTCTCCCCTTTTCTTTGGCTTTCAGAAGGGGCTACTCGTTCCTCTTCTTGGGATTGAGAGGCAAACTCCCCGAAATAGTCGTACCGGAGGTTGAACGTGTTCTCCATATTCGTCGTTTTTTTTTGGTTATGCAATGCAATTTAAAAGTCCTCTCAACCAAATGCGTCCTAAACAATGCAAGCCTCCACCTTCTCCGTAAATTAGAATTTATACTTTTTGCGTAAAATGAAATTTTTTAATTAAACTGGATGCAGATAATCTTCCAAAATATGAAGTGGACATGGGAACGACATGATCTAGGAGTGGAATAGGATGGATGCTTATGAATAAAAACCAGTGTGGGCCGGAAGTAGAATGTGCACCGGGAGATAAGCTTTTCTGTCTCAGCACGCCCCAATAATATGCTTCCAAATAACACAACTACGCACGACACAAAATATAGTTTAATTTAGTACACAATTGGAATTCATTTATTTTCTTATTTTGATTGATTGATTTTTAAATAAATGTGCGTACATAAATATTTTATTGTTTGCAAATGGCCTTATGATTCAAAATCTTCCAGTCCCCAACTTGGCAATCCCGAGAGCAGTAACTGGCCTTGCATTTGGCGCACTTCCTTTCAGCGTTTTCCTCCCCACAGTAGCGGCACATGTTGTCCTTCCTCCCCAGATGCACGATTTGATCCGGCTCTTCCACTCGAATCCCATTCTTCCCATCCATGGCAATCCTGTGGTACGGGTTCATTATCGCCAGCTGCGTTCCAAAGGCAAGGAGCCTCCGATACTGCTCATTTTGGGGGATTTCGTAGATGGACACCCGAATGACGCCTCCCTCAGGATCCTGAGCGGCCAGGTTGGTTGCGTTGAATCCGAACATGGGATCCTCGATAAGGGTGAGATGAAGGACACGCTTCCGATAGACCCATTCCTGGGTTTCATCCATTTGGCTCACTAGAATCGGCTTCAGACCCCGGGGCACGGTCTTCTTGAAGGTGGAGCTGACGGGTAGATCATTGATGAACTCGTTGGAAGACAATTTCCCATTTACAGTTAGCTTTGCCATAACTGCCACTTCATCCGGTTTGATTTGTACTGTCCCTATTTTCATTGCAGTATAGAGGCGATGCGCAAGAACAACACTCATCTTTTTGGGATGGGGAAGAGGGACTTTCTTTTTGGGCTCTGCTCCGGCTCCACCTTCAGCATATCTTGTGTTGCCGCTTCCGGTACTTGCCTTCATGTCGGTGGCCTGGTTTTTGCTAGCCATTTTCCTCTAAATATGTAAATAAATAAATAAATCCACCAATTTACTAAAGATGTATAATCCTAATCCATTAAATCAATCAATCCCAATTTATTTTATGCACTAAATTATAAAAAATAATATTCTGTAATAAAGGAGCGCTTTACCAATAACTCCAACGATCCAAAATTAACGGAATTTAACACTTCTTTCTTCAAAATGGAGACACGCACTAAGCTGACGGAAGTCTCAGGTAAAAAAAAACAACTAAATCTTGTTTAATCTTATTTGGAAACTAAATCTTGAATCCAGCGAGGTCGGGAGCAAAATCTAAGAATATGCCGCAATCATCCCATTCCAAGTCCTTTTTGGTTGACAAGTACGAGTGCTTTTATTTGACTCGAGTCAGCAGAGCAGGAGGATAAAAAAAAGTGTGCATGCAGCACTTCTCAATTCCCAGTTACTTAGGTCATAGAATGGAATTGGAGGTATTTAAATTTGACTGTCAGTCAATTAGTGTGTGGAGTGTTGGAAGAAAGCAAGTGTGCGTTGCGTGATGCACCCAAAGTTAAAAACAAACGCTTGATTTTTGTTGGAGTCCTTCTTTTAGTATTGAGAGTGCTTGTGCTGTTCAATCAGATTCCATTCAGTGTCTCATCCAGATCTTTGATATTTTCGTGTCACAACATAAAAGTCATGAGTCAAAGTATGAACAAAAATGCATGGGCCGAAACTGGAAGTTTCGGATATTTGCCATTTTATGGTGCTTCTGCTTCATCTGCATCATATCATGCCAGGCAGCTTTTTTATTGAGAGTTTATGATAAAATCTATTTACCTCCAACTAAGCTTTTTAAGGAGACCTTTTTGGCAGAGATCTAAACGCGTAAAATTCAGAAGTAATTAACATAAATTCCAATTTATTGCATATATTAATATTATAGGTAAGCTGTGTATATTTACCCAATCCACAGTCTCACGTTTTGCGTGACGGTGGTATGTATCTATCTACAAAAAAAGTCAGCATAATAAATCGTGGTCCTTTCGAATGATCCATTTTTTAGAAGTGTTCCGAATTTAATTGAGTTTATCTATAGTTTTACGATAAAATAATAGCTTTCCTATTTATTCCCCAGTTTCTGTTCCAACTGCAGGGCAATGTTCCTTCAGCTCATCGTGAATCGTGATCAACTTTTATTGTCTTTGCTACTTACAAAAAGTCTGCTTATTTTTTTAACGTAACTCATGCTTATAAACGTGAATCATGATTGATGTTGATGTTGATAGAGATCTAAACTGTGATTATGTCCAAGAGATCAGACCCAAGCTCCACGATTTTCTGACCTTTTCACTCCCCGTCGATTTCCGCCTTCAGCAAAAAATTTGTTGCATTTTATTTTTAAAAAAAGTTGAATGCAAAATGATTTCTGATCAACAACAAAATGTAAAAGTAATAGTTGCATAATACCCCAACTTTAAACTTAATCCTCTATTTTTTTAGCACCCCCCCCCCCAACTTCTTACACAATAAATGTCTATAAAAAGCGCAATAAAAGCCAAAAGTCCCATCGGATCGTCGTGTCAGGAGTCATAAAATGTGTACCATGTAATTGTTCATTTGTAAAAAATGTCGTATCCGAACTACTCTTCCTCAATATCCTATTTATTTGTTTGTAACCTATTTATGAATATGACCCGTTTCCTTCGATAATTATTATCATCATTTAATTTTGTCGTACTCAACTGTGTTTGATTTATTTACTTGAATCTTCCAGCTACGCATCACCTGTGCACTATGAATTTAACTTTATTGTGTTTAAAAATAATAATGCCCTCTTACTAGGATAACAGTGGCATTTACCAATTTGAAGTCGTAGACAAATCATAATCACATCCTCTTCTCCTTCCCACACAATTTACTGCGGTGCTATAAAAAGGGATAATTGAGCATTTAAAAAAATTAGTTACATAAGCTAGCTCCTCTGATTCCTCCTGATTTTTATTGCTAAATCCCCAATTTGTTTTAATTTAGCCGGGTGGAGTCCGGAAATGAAAATGAGACGATCTACAGGGAAGGAATTATATATAAAAACTATAAAATAAAATAAAATGTATACTTTAGCCATTATGCACAAGATGAACCAAATAGGCACAAATGCGGAAACGTTGACGTAAACTACCAAAAAAAGTACCGTTTCATTCATCATCCCCTTCCCATTTAACTAGGTTTTATAGCTTAACTGTTACTGCAATTAGTTGCAATTTGAGCAACAACAAAAAAGAATTTAGCCTTCCGCCGGCCTAAGCTTAGCTTGACTAGGCTTTCGGCTCTCGCGTCATTAGCCATATTATACTTGACTGACTTACCCAAAAGCAAATTGTTACATAAAAAATCGTAATTAAGAATGAGCCGTAGTAATTTCCCCTGCACGCTAATCCAATCCATTCTCGTTAGCAAAAGGTAGTTAGTTAGTTTGTAGTTATTTAACATGAGCCGATGATGAGGATTATTTGGCACAGCTAAAACTGATTGACATTCACTTTTGAGCCGTATTAAACTCAGCTTATACATGAGATGGGTGTCTCAGCGTCAGTCTCGACAGTAATAAAATTGTGAAAATCTTATCAGCTTTGCATTGGGTAAGTATTTATGTGTGATTATGTGTGACCTATATAACGTACGCATATATGTATCCCTTTAGGTCAAACAGAAAAGTAAATAAATATACTAAACAATGTTGTTGATAATTATTTAAATGGCAACATTTTTCCCAAATTGTCCTGTCTTGTTGGAGCTAATGGGGGAAAATGATCCCCCTTTTTTGTTTTCCTACGCATGATTGAATAGGAAATGCTGATGATTGTGAGATGTAGGCCGAGTCGAGTCCCATGAATTTTGTCGTGGGTGAACAACAATACTTTGTAGATTCCTTTAACCCAGCATATCTAGCAGCTCGTTAATGACCAGCGATTAGATTACATAAGAAATCAATCAAATCACAATTGAACCTTAATAGCTAAGCTAACAAAGCTTAAGTTAGTAAGTTTGAACAAATAGTTAGCTTGATTGACGACACCTTTCATGCGAGAAGCTACAAAAGAGCTTTCATGCTTAATTGCTGGGAGTTTTTTGTTGTTGTAGTTTATGACGTCCGTGAGTAAACGGCTGATTTGTCAAGATATTTAAGTTTTTTTCAAACGCAGCTTGATACACATTCGGAGTTCTCTGTTACCTAAGATTGTTTTGAGGGCTTGCATGACAGTTTATTTAACGATGATGATTTATAATTCTACCACTTTGACTTGGTGCGATGGGATCCAAGCAGTTGTTTTGCTCTTACCAACAAACGCATTTAGTACCTCTAAATTCTAAATGCTAATGCCGAGCAATGAACGGCGATTTAACGAGTTTCCGCTTCGTTCAACTTCATTGCATACCCATACACCCATGTCATGTCATACTATTAAGAAATGTTTGGCAACGTCAACAACGGCACGAGACTTGGAGGATATCAAATAATCTATCTTGCTGTTTTTAAATAAACGCGATTAAAAGCAGTGATTGATTTGATTGGTCTCAATTGACAAATGACGACAATTTGATTAAGATGATGATGATGATGGATTGCATAATCAATAATGCAAAATTCATAGGTTGGTTGAGACTTGAGACCTTCGTTC
>JAQGAI010003968.1:0-10074 GCA_034696905.1 Lepidocyrtus violaceus
ATCAGCTCAGCTTTTGTAACGGATAAAAACTTTTCTCCAGTTTTTTCATGCACTTTTGTCAGTCGAGCTGAAGCTGAAGGTAGGTAAACACTGCCCTGGGAGTTCAAAGCTGAGAAAAGCCAAGGGATTAGCGGACTTTACTTTAGCTTTGGTGTTTTAACTTGTAACAGTAACGGAACAATTAGATAAGTTTGGCTGTTTGGAGTGGAAAGTAGTAGTGTTTACAATTTTAATTCGATTTGAAAATTAGTTGACAAAATTTAGATTTTAGATTCTTGGGAGTCAATTTGAGAATTTTAAAGATTCAAGATTGGGGCATGTTTATGTTTTGATCGTGTATTTCAAATTAAAACTCTTAATTTTTTAATTGATCTTGCAAATTAGGAATTGTTAGTTAGGAAGGTGGTTAGTTAAGTTATGTGTATGAAGAAAGGGTAGTAACCTGTTAGGATTCTGATCTTACAGTTTCAGTTTATGGTTTAGCCATATTTATCAAGCTGGTCGGCGGTCGGGCAAACAGCAAAAGGTGAAAGAGTTTTTGAAGGTATTAGGTAGGGTGTCGGTAGTTGATTGGGTTAATTGTTTTCCTCTTGACAATTGACGCCTGATCATGTCACAGATAAGGAGAGCTTCGTCGTTCAGTGCTTCAAGAGTGCAGCAATACCCTTTGCTGTCCCATTTGTCACAGCATGGGCAAGGTTCCTCGCAGTCGCAGAAGGATGATCAGCAGGAGATCGAGATTAAAACGGTTATGTATTTTGTCATACCTCCTGGCGAGACTGAGGAAAGCTGCTTGAGGCGTAATCTAGGAGAAATGTATCAGGTGAGATATTCGAAAATCACGGTTAATTAGTACTTCGTAATGGCACTGGAGGAAGAGTGAGGAATTCCTCTTCAACATTTGTTTGATTGAGGAAGATTCCAAAATTCTATTTATTTAACAAAGTTTATTTGTTTTAATTAATAGGCAGCTGAAGCACATTTCCTAAATGTACAATGGATTTCCGACGAAGATTGTAAAGGTATTCAGTTGGAGTGTGCCGGAAATATACTTGTATTTGATGCTTTCAACAGTCCAGGATTTAAGTATTGGGAGCAGAGACAGAGCTCACCTTCTGCAGGTCCACATCGGTTTGAGTAAGTTGAATACATTAACTAGTGACTAGGGATTAAAATTCAGTTTTTCGACATTCGAGTTAGTTATTTTTTCATGTGTCACTTGTGTCAGTGTGATTAAGCATAAACCTTTGTTATTTGCTTTTATAGGATTTTGGGCCCCCAAGTTTTGAGATACATTTTTAATTCGCAAGAAATATTGACATTCTCCACCAAGTCTAACCCGACTTATACTCTGGCAATGCGGAGCATGATTATCTCCCTGTCTGGCTTTAAGGATATAGCAGTGAAGGTAAGTCCTTGCAGTAATTTTTTAACTTCCATTACTAGGTTATTGATGTTGATGTATGTATGGTATACTGTAACTCTCTGGTTGGATTTGATTTTAGGAGGAACTTGATAGGAAGATAAGATGGATGAATGGATCCATAAGTAAAACTTTGACTAAAGCAGTTACGCATGTTGTCACCGCTAATGCGTTGACTGACAAGAGCATTGAAGCCAACAGGGCCAAGGTCCCTGTTATGACTGCTGAATGGATTAGGGAAATATGGAAGGACAATCAGAATTCTATAGTTGATGCCGGTGACAGTAGATATGTGAAACACGCAAGTCCGATATTTTACAACGTCAATATCTGTATGTCTCAGTTAAATCTACAGAAGAAGACGGTATTGAAAACGGCAGTGGAAAAGTTGGGTAAGTAACTTATGTAACAGTAACGTCAACGTATGCCGTTCCTTTAACTATGCTTAACTCTGAAGAAATCCGCTGTTGCAATAATACGTAACTATTTTATATTCTAGGTGGGAAATGTACGCCAGACTTAATTAAAGACATGACGAATGTTTTAGTTGCAAAGAATCCAATAGGCGAAAAGTTTAAATTTGCCAAACGATGGAAACTGCCTTGTGTAACTCCAGAATGGATCGAAAGCTCCACTGAGCAAGGTTATTTACTTCCTACAGCACACTTCAAAATCACAGAACCACGTGATAAACCGTTCACGTCAACACCGGCGCATTCATTTGCTGTGGGTCCTGATTGTAAGACAAACCTTTTTTATGACACGCATATGATTCATTTATAGTCATTTTATTAGTACTGTTAATAACAATGATGCTGATGAAAATGATGCTGCATTTTTGTTTACCTAGTTGACTTTAACGGTACTCGATGCAGCGCCATAGCAGAGCCTTCTAAATTAGTGATAAACGAGACTAATGAAAGTATGAGAAACAATACACTTCTCGAACGTCTTGATTATAGAGTTGAACAAATAAAATCAATCAAATCAACTGGTTATTTAGATGGGTTACGGGTAAGTGAATTATTAAATTATAATGTTGTTATTGTTGTTACGATTTTTTAAATTTTATGGTTAATAAAAACCTATTATGTACTCTTATGTTTATATTGATCTGATCTAGGTTTTCATCGTGGATTACGAAAAGCATTCAGAGCTAAAGCGAACCATTGACTTGTCGGGTGCCACTAGATTGAATCAATTATGTGATGGTGTGACACACGTTATAGTTCCGGGGCCAAAGCTTTCCAAATCGCAGCAACAAAGAATACAAGATTTAGATCCAATGTATGTACTTTCCCAGCCCCACCGATCTACTACTTTGCTTATTATACAATCAATGCTTGTGTATGTAAAATAAGATATTGGTTAGCCAACTGTTTCTGGCAATAACCGCGATTTATTATTTTTCAGACCATCCTTGGTTACAATTGATTGGGTGTTGCAATCAGCTCAGCAGGGAAGCCCGGCAGATGATGACGAGTTTAAATTTGGCGATTACAGCGACAGTGTACCCACTGTATCTGTGGCTGCGTCAAATGTTGCTAGAGTATCTGCAACGAGAATGGACACCTTACAAACAAGGGAGTCCTCTGTGTCGACAGCTGGAGGGATACAACATAACGCAGATGTTTCGATCACGAACGGTGCTGGGACAATTGAGAATGGAGATGAGGAATCTGGTGACGAAACTCAGGACACCAGTAATAATACGGAAGCTGGCACTGCGAATAATACCACTTGTGACGAAGCCACGCCCCTTGATGGCTTGTTCGTTGGTATCAGCTTTTGCATCATAGCAGAAGATAGTGATGAGTACAGCTCTATAAAACAGACCATAACGAGTAACGGGGGTGAAATTAGGGAAGGGAACATGAATGTTGATGTGGCTATTGTTCCATCAGTTTGCAAACCTACGGATATGAATATAGGAGATAAGACATTCACGAAATACTGGCTGGTAAGTCAGATTTATGATTGATAACAAAAATATGCAAAACTTTACATAGCTTTATTTTACAAACAGGATTCAGCAATAATATTTATTTTAATTTAAATGTATATCTGTAGTTTGATTGTCTACAAGTGAAACGCTTGGATCTCGATTCGCAATTTTACTACCTACCAAGACCAGAGTTTAAAAAGATGAGTGAAGTTTTAAAAGACGCTGCAATATCCATTAGTCAATACGATTATTCTTCTCGTACGTATTTAATAGAGTTGACAACAGCAATGGGCGGAAGGTATATTTGTTAAATACGAGTACATTTGTTATGTATTGGCTTGTATTCAATATTAATACAAGAACGTATTGTTATAATCTGTTAATGAAAATTCTATTGTTCGCAGGTATCAACAGGTTTTTGCTAGGAAGGATACGGCAGGTTCAGTCAAATCCACTCATCTGGTTTGTAAAAACATGGACAACGATAAAGCAAAAGCGGCCAAACGGTGGAATGTTCCAGTGGTTGTTGCCGACTGGATTGTAGATTGTTTCACAGAAAAAAAGCTTCTCAATGAATTAAATTATGACCCGGCTGTTCAACCAAGTACATCAGACGAGCGTACTATGTACACGCCAACTCCACGACAAAGTCGAGTAAATAATGTCAGCATGAGAAGTATATATCCGCCTTCTACCACAAAGCCAAAACCTGGCATTGGAATTGTAACGAAAACACACACAGCAGCACGAAATCAAAAATCGCCTGATCCTGATGTGGAAGTGTTAAGAAGAAATATTAGTTCACCCAACTTCATTCCACCGGCAGTACCGGTAACTGCATCCTCCGCAGCTTCCAGGGACAATCATAATACTTCAAATATGGAAGACGCAGCTGCTGTTGGCCATGTTGATGGTGGTGGTGGTGCTGACGATTCTCTGCGAGTACAACAAGAGGAAGCAGCCAAAAAAATGGCGGAACTACAAGCACAGTTTCCATATACAGACGATGAATATCAACAGTTCATGGATGAAATTAAAGACAGAGGAATTAACCTAGATGATGTCAGTCCGTTTACATCATTTGAAGAACGAAGATTATGTAATTTATCCACTGCCACTTCACCACTAATAATGGGGTTGAATCGTCAAGAGTCGAGAGCTTTTAAAGAACAGGTTGAAATAGCTCTAAGTCGTAGTCCAAGTAGACCTGTCGTTAAGTGGAAAACTCCTAAATCGACACCAATTAGTGAAGTGTTTAGGAGATTTCAGGCTCAGCAAAAGTCTGCAAGTTCAGAAAGTGATTCGAAATCCCAGGGAGGATCTCCTCGAACGTCCACCCCTAAAACGGATGGACAACAATTAAGGAAAGCAGCAGCGAGGAATAGATTATCTGTACGGTTGAATCGATATTGTATATAACAAATTAACAAATGCTGATTGACGTATAAATTATGTAGTTGGTGATATTGTAGGTGGTAATTCAATCCTTTTTAAAACTAATTATTTATGTTCTTCTTTTAGTTGGGTGAAGTATCTATGGAGGAAATTCCACCGACACCACAAGGGGCACAGACGATTGAGGGATTAGGAATAAGGAAACTTGAAAATGGAAATAAACGTCCATCGGACGGTTCACCAAGCGATGGGGACGACGAAAAATCTTCTAAGCGGGCAAGATCTTCAGAAGAGGAGGAAGATGTAGCAGAGGTCCCAACTGAAAGAAAATCGTCCTCCCCGAATGAAAATATTATGCCTGGACGTAGCGGAAGTAACGAAAGAACTGACGAAAGACCATCAACTTCCAAGAAACACAATCGAATGCAGGCATTGACTGACTTGATAGCTGAGAATCAAGCAAATCACTCTGAAAACATAAACCCATCACCTACAAGTAAGTTGAATTGATAAACTCCATCAAACCATTTAGAAGTTTCAATGCATCACACTTCCATAAATAATATTATGTTTCGTTACATTTTAGAACGTAAGTCCGCAGATACCGCTGCAATTATTCCCCTCTGTCTGGATGAAAATGTCAACGAGGAAGTTGAACGACCTCACCTCTCATGGGTGGATGACGAGGATGATAATAAAACTAAAAAGTCGACAGTAAAAAGGAATGAAAACAGGCGAAGAATTCCATCAGTTGTAGAGCCCATGGCGGAACCTGTTCCAGAAGGCAACGGTCGTAAAAAACGTTCAAGTAGGCTTAAGAAAACTGCTTCGGACGTCGAAGAACCAAGTGGGAAAGCAACGAGACGAACTAGAAGTCAGAGTAAAACCCGGAAAGAAGACACCGCTCCTTACGGCCACCAGCCAGTGACAGTAGATGACGGAAATACATCGAAAAGGCAGTCGTTTCCGAAACGTCTCCCAAGAAATCCAGTGTTCATTTTGTCATCGCTTAGCGCAGCAGAGAAAACCCACGCCACGGAACTGATTACAAGGTTGGGGGGAAGTGTTTCCAATCTCCCCCATTTCGATCCGACCTGCACTGCCTTAGTGGCTAAAAATTTACTCCGCAGTGAAAAGGTTCTTGGCTGTATTGCAGCTGGAAAATTCGTACTCAAGTATAATTATCTTCTGAAATGTGATGAAGAGGAACAATTCACTCCGGTAAATTCTATTTTTATAGTCGTAATCTACTTCATATAGTATCGCAATGTTTTCATTTGTGTGCATAGATATAATTAAAATGTTTATATGGTTTTGTTTTGTTTTACAGGTTGATGAAACCGATCTTTGGCAAGAAAGCAATGTAGTAAACGACAAAGAGAAGGATATAGCAAGAGCGTCTTTCAATTGGATAAAAGCTCAAATGGCGGATAAGAATAAACGTCCTATGGCAAATATGAAATTCTACTTCCATCAACAACCCAAGGATCGACTACCGGCATACGTTAGACTCGTAAAAGCCGGAGGTGGTGAAGTCGTAGATTCCATAGAGGAAGCTACTGTCGTTATCACCGATGAAAAACAGGCGTTATCCGTTCCTCAGCAAGGCGCCTTGTACCTAAATAGCTTAATTTTGGCGGATCCTTTGGCATAACGAGAAGTATTTGTAGTTTGAGTTTGATTTCCTTAATCTTAAAGATATTTAGCATTAAGAAAAGAATCGATTTTATTCTAGTTTAAAGGAAAATGTAAAATTTGACATACGATTTAAGCCGTTTCATCTTGATTATAATTTATACAATGCATTTTAAGATGATGATAACACAAAACCCATTTTACAACTTTGATTTGTTATAAAAGTAAGAAATCGTAATAGTAACTCTCCATTTCCTTCTCGATGTTTTAAATTCCTTTGGTTTTTAGAGAGAAAAAGGAACTAAAATAAACAACTCATTTTAATTATTGTAACGTAACGCACGCTCACAAGGATGGGCATCTGTAAAGCATTTGATTAACTCCCATTTAGGCTATATTTTTGTGTGATTTGTATAGGTATTAATGGTTGTAAGTATTTGCTTGTATGAATTCCGACATAATGTTAAAAAACAATATTTTAAATCAGTAAAACAATGAAAAATGTGTATGAAATAAATGCAATAATTTTGAATTATACTCTATGATGATGATGAGTTCAGTTCATTCGTTTTATTTCGTCAGTATGCATATAAGATTCGGTGGATATTATATACATTTCAGTTACATTTCTTGGTGTACATATCTTAAATTAATTAATTAATCTAGTTTGGTTTCACCTTGATTTTACATCTTAATATAATTTTACAATTACATACATACCTACTCGTACTTCGGCTACATCGTAACTTTTCCTTGACTGTTGTTGTATTGTTACAGGTCATTAGGGGAACTGTATTATGTATTAGGGAATTAAATGGAATGTGAGTTTGGCTTATTCTCATCCGGATTCACTTTTATGATTAGTTCACCCTCCACTAAAAACCGTAAATGTTATGTGAAGACAATGAACGTTGAGTGAGAACTTTTCATTGACTGGGTTAATATACTTTAAAATTCCCTATCTAATTAATTTGTTTTAATCACAGAAAATTGTATCAGCATGCAGCAGTTTAAAACTGACTTTTTCGTTTAAACTGAATTCGAATGGAATGAGCGTCAAACGTTCTAAATTGCTCCTGAAGAACTGACAGCACAACAATACATAACCTGAAAACCTCACCTGTCCCCTTTATTATTACACAGAATTGCTTGTTTTTTTTAAACTGTTAACTGGTAAATTATTTGCTAAAAATTGACATGCGATCCTAAAAAATATTACTTTTTTTGTCTCACTAATACTCTTTCACGTATGTACTTCAGAATTTAATCGAAATTCTCTCGGTAATATAATAGCATTATGTAGCGGTTCATTTTTTTATATTAGCTCCCTAAATAACTAGATTTAAGAAACTACTTAAGTATTTGTATGTAGACTTAGCACTGGAAGTGCTTTGGCATGTAATGACCAGCAACAGAGAGCCAATTAAATTTAATCTTTCATCTCCAAAAATTTTATTTAGGAAAAAAACGGGTGGGTACAAAGATATTTTTTAAAATGCGCAGCTGCACAGTCCGTCATATCAAAGAAGAGTACTCTCTCCAGTTTTCTAAATTTGTATAATGCACGATTGTGATTAACTGGTATTAGACGTACCAAATCAAACGAAACACTAACACTTCGTGTTCGTTCGTGTTTTTTTTCAGAGACACATTTTTGTCTTTTCAAAAATAAACCATAACACATTTGAATCAGAACTAGGATTTTATTTGGATATTGTATGAGATCAAATTGAAAATTCAAAACGTATTTTCATAATAGTTTGTCTTTGTTTATTATGTATAATGTTTTATTGTTTAATTATCTGGCTAGGTAAGGCTTATGAAAATCTTGGAGAATTGTTTTATGATTGGTGCAGTTATGAATTCATTTCCAGTTCCTAATCCTAACATACATATTTTTTACAGGAAGCAATTTGCTTTTGGAAAAGTTATTTTTAGGCGATGTGTGCATAAAAATACTAAATTCATTTTTTATGCAAAGGAGCACAGTATTTTCTGACGAATGTATGCGTAAAGGCGATATATTTGGACCAATGTATCAAGGATATTTATTTTTTGTTGTGCTCGCTTCAATAAACTATTGCAAAGCTGTGCTGTTAAAATTTCTGTCAAGATTTATGTAGGCATCAGGCAATGCAAACTGATTTCCCGCTTACGCTGAGGAAAATCAACGTGGAAGTAATTTTTTAATTGGCAATTGGTTTTAAAGTAATTTGTATACTTAACTAATACTTTGTGAGGAAAAATAACAGAATGCATTAGGTATGCTGGCTAGAGGTTTCGCTGCCATACCGTCATGGAATGTGCAAACTAAAGTGCATACTAGATAATCTCTTTGTCACTGGAATAACGGAATGTTTATAATCAACCTAAACCAAAGATACTTTAAAGTAATTACTACTCCGATGATTTTCACTTTATATTCGCAGTTTAGCTTAAAAGTTAGTTATACTAGTTGTATAGAAAGCAGAAATAATGTGGAAACGATACAATTACGAATTTGGGTTGAAGGCCCCGGGACCTTCACATTTTTCTCATAGATAATCTTTTTTCGTAATTTGTATGTTGTAATAGTAAATATTGCAATCTTCATATTGTTTCATTTCATTTGTATCTTAATTATTTGAATAAAAGGAATAGAAGAAGTAAGTTTAAAATATTTATATTTTTGCTTTCTCCGTGAATCTTAGCATTGATAAGTTAATTCATCCAATTACGTACAGTACGTTGACCCTCTCATTGATGACGATGAGTCAATATTAACAAAGGACACGAACCAAACTTTTAATTAAATATTCCCACTAACGGATATTTTTAAGGCTTCAATTTCATGTTCTTACAACTAGTCATTGATGCATACAGATTTAGTTAACAGATGAGTTAGATTTAGTTAGGTATTTCCGCTTTCCCTTATCGAATGGGCTGAGAATAATTTAGTTTATAATTCACGGGGTAAATAGAAATGACGGACTATTATTACTATTATCATTATCAATTATTGGAATTGTAACAAAAGAGTAGACGAGTCGCTGCACATTTCGTAGCGAGCGCAAGTATCACTAGAGATGTAGTAGTTGTTGTCGTTGGAGCAATCTCCTTAATTGTTGAAATGAGCATGTCTTTTCTCAGGACTCAAACGAATGCTTTGTGTTTGACGAAGAAGAAGATTAGAAATATGGCGTACGCTATTGGAAACACTATTCGGGAGACAACGTCGATGGTCTTCGCAACCCGGATGGGATTCTCAATTATTCGTCGTCGCATCTGAAATGATTAAGAAACAGATAAACAAACGAATACGTTAGTTAATTTTTCAGTAATTTAAAAAAAACATGGTTGGAGATTTTGGAGGAAACCACGGTTCCAGTAGCAAGCCCCAGTGCCATGCTTCGTTGTAGGTTGGACAGTGATCCACCAGTGTCGGTAGGACAGAATTAAAGAAATATGTCTGCTGAACACTTTTGAGTTAAATTCTCATTCAAGTGAAAGTGAGAGTATTAATTTTTCGATTCATTTTAAACATTTGCATTCTTCATCAAGTTTCATTCAGTGATAATATTGAATATTTAGCATTGGCACTCGGGCCATGATTTGATTATTGAAAGGGTTAATATGGGTTAATTAATTTGACTTTTTTGTGATGCGGTGAATGTTAATTTTTTTATTATTAAAATTA